>QZWR01000070.1:0-47746 GCA_004114325.1 Zoophagus insidians
TTTATACGTCCATGATGTGGACTATTCATACCCAACATTATAACGAAACTCTATCTCCGGAATCACCACACCCGCCTTGGGAGATTACCTTTGTAAATACGATTAATTTACTATTTACAATGACCCGGGATGAATCATCTGCAGCGACAAGACGAAATTTAGTCTGGCTCCGACTGCAGGATTTATTGGGAAGAATTAGACCCTCATTTTAAAACCTTTGTACTCTTAATAAATTTTCTTTATTTACCGGAAAAAAAAAGAGAGGTCAGATGACCAAGGTAAAATAATGTATTCAATCAGAGCAGTTCGCTCAAGCAGTCGAGCATTGACACTGGCGACGTCAAAATTTTCCACCACCACCACTCCTTCGCCTCAAGGTATGGTTAGTTAATGACCGGGCTAAGAGAAGAGAAGGTCAGAGCGAGACGCTGGATCGGTATGGCAGTTACATCATGTCTATACTTCCGAAATACGTCCAACAATACACGGTATACAAGGATGAATTGACTATTTGTACTTCACCGAGTGGGTTACTGCAAGTGCTACGAGTTTTAAGAGATCATAGTAGCGCGCAGTTTAAACAGCTTCAGGATGTATGTGGCGTGGATTATCCTACACGCCCGAATCGCTTCGAGGTGGTGTACAATCTGCTGAGTGTGCGGTATAACGCCAGATGTCGCGTCAAGACGTATGCCAATGAGACCAGTGCGGTTCCTAGCGCCACCGCACTCTTCAGCGGCGCGAATTGGTTTGAGCGCGAGGCTTGGGACATGTATGGGATATTCTTTGAAGGACATCCGGATTTAAGAAGGATTCTAACGGATTACGGCTTTGAGGGACATCCTTTGAGAAAGGATTTTCCCTTGACCGGGTTTACCGAGGTGCGTTATGACGACGAGAAGAAGCGGGTAGTTGTGGAGCCGCTGGAAATGACTCAAGCCTTTCGTAACTTTGATGCAACTTCGCCATGGGAACAAACAGGAGAAGGAAAGCCTTGGGATTCTCCTCCTCCTTCAGCAGCAACAAGTTCGAAATAAATTTATTTTTTTACTCTCTTTATCATGCGAAAACCACCGTTTAGTGTGGCCAGGGGACTGGTTCGCATGTCCTGGAACAAGACCAACCTGTACAACATGGTACATCAGAAACTGCCCAGTCCTGCAGAGGTGGCGGGGAAATCCTTGTTTCAACAGAAATGGTTGGCCAAGCGACTGACGCGTGGTTATCATGGGGATCGAATGACCGAGAAGGAATGGCAACGATTATTTGCCACTGCTCGACCCTTTCTCCCACCTTCATCCTCTCTCAGCAACACTGCTGCTCCCGTAGGTGGGGGTGGGGGGAGTGGAGAACGAGGTGGAGAAAAGAAAATGTCTAATCATCCTGCCGCATTGTTGTATAGTCAATTGGAACAACGATTGGATGTCTTGTTATTTCGATGCCTTTTTGCTCCAAGTGTTTATCAAGCGAAACAAATGATTGTGCATGGACATGTGCGTATTAACGGAAAAAAGGTAGTAAAAGGTGGGAATTGACCAATTGTGTTTGGTGGTAGATGCCATTTCCTTCATATCTGGTAAAGCCAGGTGAAGTGGTACAGGTCAAACCTGAGGAAATCCTCATGCTAAAGCCAACTCGTCAAGCAGCAGCAGCCTCTTCTGACACAATCTCAGAAGCAGCAGCAACTACAGAAGATGCTGCAGAGACAGCGGGGAAAAAGGAGGAAGAGGAAAAGGGAGAAAAAAAGGAGAATTTCTACCGCAAACGCAAAGGGGAAGGACTGTTGTTTTGGCCAGCCAAATTTAGTGGACCATTCATGTTTCTCCCGGAATACGTGGAAGTCAACTACCCGACCTGCTCAGCAGTCCTCCTGCGCAAACCGCAATGGCGCAGTGGGAGAACTGAAATCCCCTCCCCATATCCTCCACCATTACATGCGTTGGCCCATGAGTTTTACGCACGCCACCGACGCCCCTAACTCTCCTCCTCGCTCCCCGTAGCACCTCCACCCGTAAAAATAGAACCCGTCGTAGTAGTAGCACCCTTGGAACCAGAAGCATTAACTACTAATAAAGTTCCCACAACTGCAGCGGCTATCACTAGAATTATAAGAATTGTGACTACTAAAAGGCCAATCCAGCGATAAGTCATTTCATCCAACACGTTAGCAGTGAAAATCCGTGCCAATCGGATCCCCAAATGTTCAAAGAAATCCGCCAAACTGTTTTGCACTTTTACGCGCCAACTAACGGAACCCTTTTCTAAATCCGGCTCACCATCTCTGCTCAGACTGACTATATACATGGGGTGATTCTGATCGTGGTGGTGATGGTGGTGAGAAGTGTGTTTGGTACTGGTAGAGGTACGATTAGATAGGCGCTTGGGATCCTCCCCGTCAGTATGTTCAGACATTTCTCCACCTGTGGTAGAACCTTCAGTTTCTAGCGGAGTTTTTTCTCTTCCTGATTGTTCATTTTCTGACTGAGCTTCTTCTTCTCCTTCTTCATCACTTTCAGCACTACTACTACTTCCAATGTAATCTTCACTATACACGCCATCGTCGTCTTCGTCATCTTTTACCTTTTTCCTATCATGGATTTTCTTGGGATCAATTCGTCTTCCCAGCCTACGAAGGTTATCATCCTTATCTCTGGTAATCTCTGTAGTATTGCCTAGTTTGGGAACATCCACGGTTGAAGCTATGGGTTCAGGCGATTCAACCCTTTTCAATTCTTCCAATTTCTGTTCCAAGGTAAAGCTTTCTTCTTCTTCCAGTCCCACCTTGGGAGTGGAAATACGGAATCTTTCATGCGAAGGTAAAGCCAGCTCAGGTTGAATAACATCGTAATCTACCCGATCAAGTTCACCCGTGGTACTAATCAAAGAAGTTTGGCTTTTTATTTTTTTCGCTGTATCGGGATGATGTGATAACGCGTATAACCCCTTATGAGCAGAAAATAGTTCTTCATCCGCTTCTTCATCCGTTAAATACTTCAATGATCGTCGTTGTTGGACTGCTAATAGAATCTCTTTTTGCTCTTCTCCCATGGTATTCGCCTCTTCTTCCCCTGCTACAACAGACGTTGGTCTGGGATTAGACACCTCATTATCCGACTCCATGCCATTTAATGGGGAGGTGCTCTTTGAGCGTGGACCTTCAGACTGATCTACAATCTGTTGCTCCCCTTCCACTTTTGCTTCTCCTTCTTTTGCTGCATCTGATTCTGGTTCTGGTGCTGGTTCTGCTAATGTTGGTGTTGTTACTGGTGCTGCTATGGGAAGTGCTGTTGAAGGTGATGTGAGTATGGGTGATATAATGCCAGTAGGTTTAGGATCGACCTCAATGACTACGGCTACATCTGTGGGTTTCTGCGCTGCTTCAGTTGCAGGCAGAGTGGTGGACTCGGCGGACTTCAACTCCTCATTCATGTGATGTTTTTTTTAAAGGGGAAAACTCTGTAATAGTTAAAAATAATTCCCTTTATGTAAAGTAATACTACTCTCTCTTAACCACGCGGCTTCTCTAGCGTCGTGTCGTATGCTCTTATCAACTTTTCCTGTCCGCCCTCGCTTTGGGAAAACGCAAATCCTCTACTGCGCTTCAGACGCTGGATCATGCGCACCTTGTGCACCGCCTTACGAAACCTCTCCATGCGTGGGCGGTAGTCGGGGATGTTGAACTTTTGGATTTCCTGGATGTAGTGGTACGGCTTTGCAATGTACATGCGCTGGTAAAACTTCCACCCGTAATCACGCAGAATACACAGCATCGGTAGGATAATAATCGTGAACCAGAATAACTTGCTGCCATAAAGCACTGGGAGCAGTCCTCGATATTCTCCAGAAATCCCCACATACGGCGCCAAAGGAGCATAAATTACGAAAAACACCAGCCAAAAGAAAAATGATCCCGGGATTCCTAGCCATGCAGGTTTGGTCCACAGACTGATTTATTTAGGTTAGAATCCTTGAGTTAAATGGGCTTACTTTGTCAAAAGCGCTGCTTTAAGTAAAACTGTCAACAAGACTGCCGTATATAGCGTCGTTCCCATGAACCAGTGACCTCCAATGCTTCCATCACTCAATACCACGTCTTGATCAAACAATAACACGGTGGAAAAGAACAAAATCTGCATCATCATCATCACCAATTAATCCCTCTTCAAAAGCTTACCAAAGAATGAGCAAAAGCATTAACTACTGAGGCCCAAAAGGTTTTAACGTTAAACTAAACAGGGATTAACATGGCGAATAAAAAAGAAGGGCGTACAAATTCTTTTCGTTGTCCAAGCATGTATTGTTCGGGATATCGGTCCAACATACGAGCACTCAGGAATTGGTCAAATATACCAATGACAAAAGGAGGTGCAGCGGTGAAAAACACATTATAGTAACTGATGGACCAGGACTCGTAGATGACTTGTCCAGAAAAGCCATTATAAAAGACATACTACAAAGTAAAGTTAACCCTAGTCTATAAAGGGCACATTTACCCAAAACTGAGTCATGTAAAGGGCGATATTCTTGTAAAATGAATAAAGAATTAATTTGCTCAAGCGTTGATAACTCCATGCTCCGTGAACCAGCAACAATTTGCGCAGAAAGCGGAACTGGCTAATGGCAAAATCAGCACTACGCGCAGCTTGTTGTCCTTCCTGTCCAATAATACCAACTCCGACGTGTGCTGCTTGAATCATACTAACATCGTTGGCTCCATCTCCAATGGCCAGTAATATAGCCTTTTTGTGTTTCTTCACCAGTTTTACCACAAGTGCCTTTTGTAGTGGAGAAACACGGCAACAAATAACAGCTTTGCACATGCAGGCCAATTCCAAAAAGATCTGCTCAACATCTTTTTCTAGTGCAAACTTCAACGAATGTCCATCAATGATTAGTCCAAGGGCTTCTTGATCCATGTCTGCTCGCATATTTTGCACTGCGGACAACTTGCGCTGTAGAAAATCTTTGGTTTCCCAGTGCGATTCTTCATTACAAACAATCAAGGTCATATCTTCCTGGATAAGCTTGCAGCTATAGCCAATATTAATGGCCGTTTCCTGTCGATCTCCCGTAAGTACCCAGATTTTTATTCCTGCTTGTGCTAAGGTATGAATGGTCTCTGGTACTCCATCTTGCAACTTGTCCTCAATAGCAGTGGCACCCAACAAAAACATATCTTTTTCTATCAATTCTGCTGCTTTATCTAATTCATCTTGTCTGTTGACTAGGCTGGTGGCTGCGTTATTGAAGATCGTGCACCAGCTACGATACTCGTCCTGCGAGATTTCACGCATAGCCAAACATAATGTGCGTAATCCTTCTGTGGCATATTCTTCCAAATGGTTTAAGGTCGTTTCAACAAAAGGATTATTGGGAGCTAATCGTTCGAGAATTACCGTGTCAGCTCCTTTGCAGTAGAGCTTGATTCTTCCATCAGGACCACGAATAAGGGTAGACATGCGTTTACGAGTACTGTTAAATTCACAAATGTTTAAAACCTCGTATTCCAAATCACGTCCATGGACCTTTACCGTAATAGATCTGGGCTTTCTGGTCTATTTCCGCCCTTAAATATTAGTATTGAAGGAGAGGATAAGTCATACGTGAAAACGGTAATCTAATAGTGCTGCACCACTAACTAATGCTCCTTCATCCGGTGAAGATGCTTGATAAGTGATTTCTAAGAAAAAGTTAAGAAAAGCGGTGATTCAAGGTAAATATACGGTCATTATCGCCACGTTCAGGAATTACAGTATGACAAGTACTGAGCAAGGTAAGGAATTCAGTGATAACCTCCGCAGAAGCATGTGTTTTTTCGTTTTCCAATAATTGTTTAAAGTCAAGTTGTCCAGTTAATTCACCATCTACTACTTTGGCCTTCTTGTTGGGATCCACCTTCTCAGCATAGGCTAAACCTGCAATGCTGCATTCTCGGAATTCCATCATATTACAAGTCAACGTGCCAGTCTTATCAGAAAAGATATACTCGATCTTTTTCCCTCACATCATTAGTCTCAAAATGGATTAAGGGAATAAACCCACCTGACCCAATTCTTCAACCAAGCTACTTGTTCTGGCCAAGGCGGGCGTATCAGTTGGTTCATAATACATATCCAGGTCGGAATTGATCAATGAAGATTGCTGAAACTTGACAATTTCCATTGTCACAATCAAACTAATTGGAATCAAATTGTTGAACAGGATTAAGAAAGTCAAGATATTATAGAAGAAGTCTCCAGCATTTTTTCCGATTTTAGTATAGCTTAGTTCATTCTTGTATCTCGATTCCATGATTAAATTACCCAAGGCACAGGAAACGCTAAGGGTAACCAGGATTCCAAAGAGAAAGATAATCTGTACGTTAGTCATTCTCTCCACACTTGTTCGTTTTATGGGAGTGGCCGAAGCGTTACGCATCAACTTGGTCTCATGCCCTGTAAAAATCACCACACCATAAACCCAAGTAGTATTTCTAAGAACGGCTCCTCTTAGCAAGGACTGGGTGGGATCTAGTGGAAAAGTGCATTGAGGAGCATCGGTGTTGTAAAGTGTAAGTGTTCCTTCAAACGTATAAAGACTATTATTAGGCAGTTCATATTCAATTTCGCCTATTATTGTTAAGGATTAAACAGAATTAAGAAAATACCCTCTAAGCGGCTAATGTCAGAGGGAGAAATTAATTTCGCGGTTTCCGGTAACGCTTGTTTAATCTTCAAATTTGTCTCACTATCCATAGTTTAAACAACAAAATGGCTTACCCGTCAAGATTGCTTGTTTCTATATAGCACAAGCCCTCAGGTTCTGAGCTACTTAATAAAAGTAAGTCAGCGGGAAAGGCTTCGCCCGATTCTATACGGACAATATCTCCAACTCGAATATTTCTCCATCGAGTATTAACAAAAACATCACCATTCAAGGCCTTCGTGTATCGAGCATTGGTTTCTGAGTCTGCTTGATGTCGTTTCTACGCTTATTAGTTAAAAAGTAGAGGAAGAAGGAAAAATTACATAATCTTCCATTATTTCCTTGATCGCAGTGGCAAAGAGCACTACCAATAACGGTACCAAAGTAGACAGGTTGTTCGTGGGCGAAACACCTTTGATTTGCTAGCAAGAAGGGTTAGATTGGAGATAGAAAAAAGCAAACCTGGATAAAAGAAGTGCATAAAAAGAACACATTGGCGTATTTGCTGAATTGTTCGTACAAAAACTTGAAGGTAAAGGTGAAGAAGTTATACTTGGCGGTGCTGATGCGATTGTGCAACCATTTTTTTTGAGCGTTTCTTGCAGGATCGTTTAGGAATAATTTCCGAAAAGCATCTTGAGGAGGTTTGTCCTGCTCTTCTTGCTTTCCACCCTGGGCAATATTCCTGAACGAGTGTCGTCGTCCACCGGCCTCGTTTTCTTCAGTGTCACTGTTACAAGAGGGTGGTTGGTCATTTAGGTGCAAGTACTTTCTCGGCCCAGGCTCACGAAATCCCGATCCTTCGGTTGCTGCTTGTCGACGCAGGTCAGGATCAAGTTGATCGAAAAACACATCGGAGTAGTCTTCACTGCCTGGATAGTTGGGCGGAGGACGATAAAAGTTTAGTTGCTTGGTGCTAGATGAATTAGTGGGATCTCCCTCTCGAACAGGTGCGGCACTTGGTTGAGGTATGCGTTTTTTGCCGGCATCAAAAGGATCCATTATATCTGTAGGAGGGAGAGAGGGTGAAAGGGAAGTGGTAAAAAATATTTTTGGATTATTTCACGCGATCATTTGAATTCTTTTAAAATAGAACACACTCTTCTTCTGTAATTATTAATTCTGTTGTGTAATTAATTAATTATTGTGGTGATCATAGTGGTAATTATTGTAAGATGATTATACAGTAATTATAGTGTAGTGATTGTAATACAGTGGTTGTAGTGTAGTAAGTAAATGAGAATGTAATAAATGTAATGGCAGTAAATGTAGTGTAGTAAATGAGAATATAGTAATTGTAGTGTAGCAAATGAGAAGAAGTAGTTACAACTCACCACATTCTATTACAGTGACAGGTATTCTCGGACGATTGTTAGCACCAATTGGAACATTTTCAATCTTTCTCAGGGTCAAAACCCCATCAATCAACTTTCCAAACACCACATGCTTCCCATCTAGGAATTCACAAGGAGCACAAGTAATAAAAAACTGTGAACCATTGCTATCAGGACCACTGTTGGCCATGGAGAGAAGTCCAGGGCCGGTATGTTTGATGGAAAAGCTTTCATCTTCAAATTTATCACCAAAGATGCTAAGTGAACCAGTCCCATCGCCTCTTAAAAAGTCACCACCTTGAACCATGAAATCCTTTATAACTCGGTGAAAGGTGCAGTTCTTGTAACCCACGGGGATTCCATTGCGTCGATATTCCCCAGTGCAAAACTGGCGAAAGTTCTCTGCTGTTTTTGGCACAACATCTGCAAAAAGCTCTATTTTTAACCTTCCTTGGGGTTGTCCTCCTATGGCAATGTCAAGGAATACTATTGGATTCATGGCGGCTACACACGTGAATTAGTTGAAAAAGTGAAATTTGCCCCTTTGTGTGGAATGTTTGCCCGTTTATCAAAGCACCACCACCTACTAAGAGAGAGGTTATTCTCTACTCTAAAGCCAGTTCAATTGAGAAGACCTGTTGTTTCAAGTGAATGCACCAAGTAGCTATTCTTTTCTCTTTTTTTATTGTGATGGATGGATAACGTTCAAGTGCAGAATCTCGATGATTGAACCTGTATTGCCCAGTGATACTCACCCCAGAGGTATCCCAAAACTCTTAAAAATACCTATCGTTAATTCTAGGATATTTGTTGGGTGGACCATTATTGTGTTGGATTGACTTGGCAGCAGCATTATCTTGTAAGAAACTAGTACCAAAAACTTGTGTAAGCTTTTCTTCCTCCTTGTGTAATTCATTCACTAATATCATGCCTAGGTTACTGCCTCAGTTGATGCTGTTCATTTTATGTATATTCTTACAGAGAGAGATAATATATGAGAATAGGAAACCAGTAATGCTTGGGGATATAGCTATATTAAATGCTCAAGTAATTAGAACATGGAATACTTCTATGGAGGTAAGTAATTTACCCCCTGTTTAATAATAATTAAATAATTTCTAAAGGTTAAAGTTCAAGTAAAAGGGGAAAATATGAAGACTGGTGATCAAACTGATTGTTGTCAAGGTGGGTCATGTGGGTGCCCTAATTAAGAGTGAGGGGGGGAGTAGCATATTTAACCATGGTTTGTAGAAATCACCCTCTTCCTATTATTCAGCCATTTGATGAGAATTCTTACTTGGAATTCAATGCTGCTCAAGAAAGGCGTGCTTATTTATTCAATCAACGTGACCAACAATTAAAAAATAATTCTCATTCATTATTACAACAACAATTATTGAAATATTCCACCACTCTTAACAACTCTAAGGCTAATGTTGGAAATAATAACAAGGAAATAACTCCTCGTGATACATTTACTGAAACTTCTTACTTTGTATTTCCTGAACATGTAAATCCTGTTGGGGTTACTTTTGGTGGACAAATCATGCGATGGATGCATCGAGTAGCATGGATGGCTGCCTCACGTTTAGCAAGATCTGACCAGTTATTGATAGCTTCAACAGATCAACTTTTCTTCTTGAATCCCACAAGAGCTGGAGATGTAATTACGGTTAGAGGAATTGTTACCCGGGGATTTAATACAAGTTTGGAAGTTTATGTCGTCAGTGAAACCACTAGAAGTGATGATTCCTTGAATACTCAGCTTTGTAATGAAGCATTTGTGACCTTTGTAACCAAGGATTTATCTGATGATCCTAATTCAGGAGATTTTCCTTACCGGGGATTAAGACCAGCATTGATCCGTAAACTTGTACCGGAAACCGAAGTAGAACAAGTAGTATGGAAAGAGGCAGAAATAAGAAGAAAGCATAGATTATCGTCCAGATCTAAATAATTATTAATCATTACTTGACAAAAAAAAATGATGTGGGAGAATTTGAGCGTGGTCCCGTATTAAATAAAAAATCATTTTCTCTCTCTCTCCCCTCTCTCACTGCTCGCGCCCCCTCCCTCTTCAAAACTCACATCTATCAGTTTGTGTTAATTTCGATAATCCCCATGAGTGCTCGTACTAGTAGGTTAATCTTTCCACTACTTATACCTGTTTAACTTAGCTACATCTTCCATTTTCTTCGGTGATGATTCCACACCAGCCAACAAACCTTCTTCCTTCGCACCGAGTGCCACTGAATTTGAAGTAAATGCTTGATCTAACCTTTTAATGATCTTTTATAGGGCTCCTCCTCCATTCCTCAACAAGATTTTTCATCCAGTACCACTACCGGTAATCTTTATCAGCTCGTTTACTTGATCAAGTTTCTCTCTTAGATTTTATGATGTTAGACGAACCCATCACTAACGAAGTCTTGACTAAAGTTGATTCTTTAAAGTCTAAAAAGAAAATCTTTGTTGTTTCTTCCTCGGAGCCTGTTCCAGTCAAGATCCCCTCGCCCAAAGCTGATTTGGAAAAATCTCCTCAATCCAGTTCAAAAAAACAGCCCTTGTATGCAGGCTTGGCTGGTGGTGTGCAAAGCCAGATTTTTGAACCAGAAACAGGCTCATCCTCCAAGGCCAAGTCCAAAGAAAGCAGTATTCCCAATGATTCAGTCATTTCTTATTCTGCACCTTCTTCTGTTCGTCCTGGGGCTGCGTTAAGGTCAGGAGGTGGGCCTAGTCGGGTATTTGACGTGGAGAAAGATGGTTTTGCTACTTGTACGGATTTCAATCACTTTATCCCCTCCATCTTTTTCTTATTCCATCTAATGAAACAGTAGTCACTGGTCGTAAGGTCGAAGCTAGGCATAATACTAGTCAAGTGGCCTTGGGAGGAGGTTATCCAGACTCCGAGCCACCTAAACGAGCACCATGTCGTGGTAACATACGCAAAGATTACAACCAGAGTCAGATTTCTTTTGGAGATGATTCCAACTCCAACTGGACAGCTGTGGAGAAGGCCAGACGTTCATTGGTGTCTCAAAAGAGTCAGCACCAGGTGGATACTCCCACTAATGGAAGTTCAGCAAAGTAACTGGTTTTTCTTATTTAATTGCTAATCACTTTTAAATAAAGAAGAGGTAACAATAGTTCAAGTCAGATAGTCTTTGGTGATGATACCAACGGTGCTGTTATTAAGCAAAAAATGGTGCGGTAAGAATGTCCTGTAAATTACTGATTGGTATGTTTTAGTAAAGATGAAAGGAATCGCATAAATTCTAGCGATGTTGTTAAGAATGATGAATATGTCGCCTCTATTAGAATTAATAGCAAATATAATAATCATCCTGTTGCTTCGTGGTGGTGATCCTTCTTTGTTGCTGCCTATTGGTGGTGGTGGTCATGTTGTTGTTGTTGTTGTTGTTGTTACTGCTGTTATGCATTGTTTTTGTAGCAATGTTTTGTGCGAGTAGTTTTGTGCGAATGTTTTATCAGTGCGGATCTTTGTCAAGTGCGTGTGGTTGGAACCGAAACAAATACATTTTTATTACCCTTGAAATTTTTGTCTTCGTCACGTGGCAATCTTTCATCTTTCCTCTGACCTTTTGGTTTTTTCGGGGTCTTTTCACCTGTCTGACCGATCTTGTCCTCCTTCTGTCAAAGGTAACTACTCTGTACGCGCATATAACTTGTACAACATCCCTTGTGCTGTTCTAACGCTTTATGCCGAATAGTCGCACTTGTGGGTGATCTCTTTGGACTCGGTTCTTTCTTTATTGTCACGCCCATCACTGAGCTCTCTCTCTCTCTCAATCACACACACACACCCTATCTCTCATCCATGACTCTGATACCTCGTGCAGTGCAAGAACTTCCGCTTGGGAATTCCAGGTACTTTCTAGTCTTTATTCCTATTAATGATGAGTGGTTGTAGTGAATTTTCTGTTATCTTTGATGAAGGCGTACATAAAGGGCTTATTTACAGCTGCATCTCCTTCAAGCAGTACCCTTGCTATGGGATACTTTCTGGCTCGTTGTTGGAACAAAGGTCTGGATCCACGATTGCTCATGTAACCGAATTTTTCTTGTTGGAAAAGTATGTTTCTATATATGCTTAATTGATTGGCTTTAGGTTAAAAGTCTTTAGTAGCGGTAGAAATTTGAATAAATTATTATTGGATTCCATTGATTCTTTAACCTCTAACCCTCGTCCAAGTCAAGGTAAAGTATTGGGTTGGTTTAGATGGTAATTTCTTCCTTTCTATTATTATGGCGTTGTTGGAGCTAACTCTATCCAAAGCGAACCGAATGCAATCAATATCTTTTCTGGTGCTCAAGTACCGGATGTATCACTACAACGTCAATTGCAGCAAGTGGTAATTACTATTAACTGTTGGTGTCTTCTGACTTTCAGTATAGAATCCGAAATTATTTGGAGTATTAATAGCTCCTCCTGTTTCCAATACATCATCAGAGGGTGGTTGTGCCATTTCGGTTTTTAAAACTGTCGGTGAAACCCAGGCTGATCTACCATTAGCACCTGTAGAATACCTACCCTTTTCTATAAACATCCAAGCAATTACCTCTACTCGCGGTTTAGTATTTATAAAGAATTCTTTAAAGGTATTTCTCCCAATTAATCTCAGTTATGCTCGGGCATTAATCCGCTATTAGTCTATTTTTGAGACTAATCGGACTGATAATCAAATTCTTGCAGGCATGGAACGATCAGGATTTGCTAAAAACGAATTTGCCGTGGAATATGACAATTTCCTTCGAAGGTTTATTTTACAAGATACTACTGCGGTAATCTTCTTCTTTGAGCTCTTCTAATGTGGTAGATTATGCAAAATTACCAACAACATATCCATGATATAAGAATTGCCAAGTTTTATCTAAAAAGGCGAATAGATCAAAGATTGCGGATGTTAAAACAAGCATTTACCAAGCCGGCTTTATCAACCAGCGAGATGTGGAAACTTTTATCTGTCGTAAGGAAAAAAGCGTTAATTTTTCATTCTTTTGAGCAAGAATAGCTTTTCGTTCATTGCGATTCGATAAACCTGGCCACTAAGAACTCGTTTCATCTTGTATCTTGGTATAAACATGATGATTCTGTCCTATCCTACTCGTCACCGGAATTTCAATATAAGGAGGTAGGGAAATTGAATGGATTACCACTTGATAGGACGGTTGACTCGGCATCAAGATCTCGTCTTTCTACCAGTGCTTCTGGTTTGGGAGCTGTGAATATCAAGAGAGAAGGGGCTGATGATTTTCCCAATCGATCTCGCAAAAAGGCCAGAGGTAGTAAGAAATCCATTCGAATGCCCAAACTTGTACCCACTGCGACTCCATTGTTGGAGGAGGATCCCGTGGTGACTGCGCTTGTAAATGGAACTGCGATTGGGATTCCTGAAGAGTCTATATATTTTGAACCAGTACCTGCCATTAGAGCGACTTTGGAGGCAGATGCAGTGGTTGGTGTTGGTGAAGAAGAAGAAGAGGAAGAAGGAGAAGAAGTGATGGATTTTCCCATCACCAATTTGAGAGACACCACCACCACCACCACTACGACGACGAATAATGAAAACAACAACAACAACAACAATACAAATAGGAAAGATGAACTCGCATCATTGTTGACAGTCGCAGCATTGGCGATGAAAAAAATAAGCAACAGTTAAATAGCGCAACAGTTTTTTTGTATTTGTATAAAATGTGTAAGTTTAAATAATTCTGCTGAAAAGTTTATACAAAGGACACCTAATTTTTTTTGGAAAGATCTACTCCTCTGCACAAGTTTTAACTGAATAAAAATAAGGAAGGGGTTAAGTCGATATGTTGGTTTAGTCATGGTGTTTAGTATAGTAGTGGTAGTAGTAGCAGTAATCAGAAGTGGTAGAAAGTGTAGTAGAAGGAGAGAAGGTCGGTGGCCAAGTGCCAACAACCTTCATCAATCAGAGAATCCACCATCCATTAATCAAAAACACAACCAGACAGATCCACAAAAATCGTATAATTGTAACTATAGGGGGGGATAGGAATAATTGAAAAGAACTGAAAATAATCTAAGAAGAGAAAGAGCCGAGTTTTACAGTAATCAAGTTAAAGGGCCATCGTCGTTTTTCTTCGTCATATCCATCATCCCCACTCAAGCACACACAACTCACGCGACAACAACACATGCAGCTTAAACTAAATCGACTTGACGAGACCAGAAGAATAAAGAGTTTTTTTTTCAAGAGACGAAATGACGATATAGTTATAGCTTACAGGAAAAATAAAGAGAAAGGGAGATAGTGCCGTAGGAGGAGAGATTGAAGAAACAACCTTTAACTTAAACCAACCGAATATTAATTTCTGTATATATAGCTAGAGAGAGAGAGAGAGGGAGGGAAGGGGTTATTAGTATTGTATGTAGGTTATTAACACTATAATCATATTTTCTGACCATGCACATTAAGAAAAAGTGTGAAAGATTAAAGAAATTGCCCCTTGAAACATCATTCACAGAAGATGCGCGTACAACGCTTAAAAGACAATCCCCCATACTAACCACTCACACTAATTCTCAAAAATGCCTGGATCAGATGGAGAAGAAATGTTCGTTATTCCCAGGAGAGAGAAAAAGTCTCGTTATAACAGTATGTATAGTAGGATTAATAGACAGGAGAGAAAGAAAGGGTAAAAAGTATCCGGATATAAAAGAGAAAAAGAAATCCCGTCAACACAAGTCACCACCACTATTTACAATTTTCCCTTCTTAACAAAAAGTCAGGGATTCTGATCATTCCGAGTGTAATAATAAGTAGGAGGATGTACACTGCTTTGGGACATTTGTTCACAAAACGGAGTTATAGTTGCTACCGGTGCAAATATAACCCCAGAAGACTGAGGGTTTATGAACGCAGGCAAAGAGGACGGATGAGGAACCAATCGATGATGAATCGAACTGTAAGCAGGTTCTCCTCGTTGAGCAGCAATTCTTACATTACTGGGGCCTGTTGTCGTTGGATTAAACTCGGAACGTGGTAGTGGCTGAGCTTGAGGATGAAAATATAGCTGAGAATGCTGAGGAAATTGTTGTTGGTGTTGCAAAGAGGACTGATGCATCAAAGACTGTTGTTGGTGTAACATTTGTTCTTCCAACTTTCGTCGTTGTCTCCATTGTTGTCGTTTGTTTTGAAACCATATTTGGACAGATCTAGGTGACATGTTCAACTCCAAGCCCAATCGTTCTCGCAAATCAGTAGAAGGAAAGAACGTGTGTTTAAACACAGCATTCAAAGTAGAGATCTGAGTAGAATTCGCTCTACGTCGCTTAGAAACTGATCTAGGATTCTCAATGACATGTCTTGAGGCGGAGAGAGCAGAAGGAGAGGCTAGCGGAGACGTAAAGCTAGATTGTAATTCATCAGGAGAAGAAACATCAGTCGAGATTGCGGTATCAGCACCAATTGGAGAGGAAAAATAGGAAGGAGACCAAAGAGGTGAAACCAGTTCCTCCTCAGCTTGTTTCTCTGAGGCTTCCATGGTATGTTCAGGACAAGGGACCAGACGATTTTCTTCATCCAGTTCAGGAGAAAGTAAGTTCCGAATGGAGAGTCTTGATTTGGAGCGAGATTCCTCAGCATGGCTATCGTCGAGCGCGGCGTTGACGGTGACTGGGGTGGGATGCGTAATATTGGTTATGGAAAACATTTAGTAGGGTGAGAAAAGTTCACAAATTGGGTAGTTTGAACTAGAGCGGATTTCGACTAGGCGATATAAATTATTGTTTCTGAGAGAGAGAGAGAGTAGGTAAAAAAGAGAGTTTTTTAAGAGCTGGAATGTTTGTGAGAGAGTTGGTGTTGAAGTGAGAAAGAGAAGTGTTGATGGTGGGGACAAATACGGGTGAAAGTTATTTCGCTTTTTTTTGATGGGAGGAATTTTTTTCTCTTTTCAACTTTTTTTACCACCAATTTCGCATGAATTTGAACACGGAGACACAGAGACAGCAGAAAACAGCAGTCAAAAGAGAGAGACAGCAGAAAACAGTGTTCAAAAGAGAGAGAGAGAGAGAGAAAGAAGCAACAGTATGTCTCAAAAGAGTCCACTCAGGAGAAAGATGAATTAGTCGTAGTATTAATATCCTAAAAGGGGGAAATTGAGATGATGGTCACAAGGCAGCTCAATGTACAAAAAAGGAAAGAAATTGTCCTTTTTTATCCGGTGATTGGTTACATGTGATAATGACGTGCATTCTTGTGTCACCATAATTTCACGTTTCCATTGACAATATATCTAGCCAATGGTATCAAGTTCCTATTCGGTCTAGATTAGTACATATTATCCTGATTGGTCTCATCTTATTTATTTGGATGGTGCATATTTTCCCCTTTGGGAAGTTTCGATTTATATCAAGAAGGCGATGTCAATTCCTTCAATTCACGTGAGTTATGTTCATCTTCCCCCATTTGGGCAATATCCTTCCTTGTTCTTCCATCCCATATAATTTTGTCACCCTTTAATTCATTTATTTCAACAATTAATCTTCAATAAAAAATATTTCTGACAAAAATATTTAAATAAAGATGTTTATGGTTCTTATTTGGTTCCCCTCCTTTTGTGCGTACTGCGTCAATCTCTTTATTGCTATAATTAGTAGGCTTCAAAAGATGTTGGGATTCGGGGTGACATTCTTAAGCTGCTTCCTTTTCGACGGACAGTGTCAATAATCCATCAACTTCAAAAAATGTTACATCCGCCTTCCCTTAGAACCTCGCCTTGTCAGATTATTCAAGAATGTTCAACAGAGCCAGAAAACGTGTTGGAAATATTGCAAACCAATCTTTCGATAGCTTATCAAAGCCTTAGTCATCAAAACCAACCAGGTCCTTTCCTACATTTGTTAAGACAGGTCAATTCATTCATAAGGACATTTTGTTCAAACACTTCTGTAAAGGGGCATTCCTATCTAATCGCCCTGGCCACTCAGTTATACGCCCTTGTTAACCTGTACATATCCCATGCCAAAACTGAGGCACAACTTTTAAATACGTTTCAAAAAAGATTATTGGAAATTAATGCATTGGAGGATTCTTCTTCCGCTTCATCGTCATCATTCGGCGCTGGTGCTGCTGGTATAGGAGAAAGAGGAGAGAAGAGAAGGCTTAAGCGAAGTAATCATTCCCCAGAAGCTCGAGCTATTCTCTTTGACTGGTTATTGCGACATCGAGAACAACCATATCCTACTGATAGTGAAAAGAAAATGTTGGTTGAAAAGACTGGATTGACCGAGACTCAGTTGAATGACTGGATGGTTAATGCTAGAAGGCGGGTTTTAAGAAGACCAACCGGAAAAGCCTTGGCCTTATTACAACAATACCAATAAATCTATCCTCAATTGTGCCATCAGGGGGGAGAGACGTATAATAATGTGCCTAATAATGATGATAGTAGCATAATAATAATAATAATAATAATAATAATGATAATAAACTCTTACTTGATATTATTTTTCTACTATCTCTATTATACAGGTAGAGCGAGAGAGAGTGAGTGAGGTGGTGAAATAAATTAGTTCTGTGATCCTCGCTGTAAAAGGAAGTTGGTGCAAGGTGTCACAACTATACTATCCTTTTATGGTTTTGCACTTCATAAATTCAAACTCTCCGATATGGACGCAATATCTACGTCACCCATTCGATTTGGACAGGGTTATCCTACCCTTTTTGACTCTATTCTCATCACTAGTGTTGTTTCAATGGAAGAGAAGGTTGATTACAAAAATTAAAAAGATATTTCTTGAGCAATAATTATTAATGTCAAATGACAGTCGAGGTCAGGTGACTCAACCGGTTGAAAAAGAAAAGAAAAGATGAGAGAAGAAACCAAGGAATTGATTCATCGATTGACCAGTCTTGGACTACGAGTTCTTCATCTGGGCTTTATTCCCTTGATCATTTATTTGGGCATAACTCGAACAAATCCTCGTCCTTCTCTTCTAAGGTAGCCTTGGTGTCTGGCTTTGGTGTGATGTGTGGGTAGATTGATTAGTCCAGTTACGCCTTAACCACGAAAAGAGAAGAAGGAAAGTGAGAATATATTCCACTACTTAAAGTGTTGAAAAAAGATCATCTGTTTAAAATACTAAAAGATCTAACCGGCGTGGTTCTACTTAGCTCCAACGCATACCAAGCACACGTCTTGGCCTTATCCACTCGGTCTGTCTTTAGGTACAGAGTTCCCAACAACTGCCTGATAAAAAGGGTTACTCTTATCCTGAAAGAAGGTGATTACCAAGCCCAAGCATTATCCCATCCTCTTCCTCTAGTAACTCCCAACAATAATCCCTCAGCCAACTCCAGTTTTCCCATTCGTAAATAGGTGCGAGCGAGATTAACCACACTGGGAACATGATGCGCATCAAGTGCCAATGCTTTAACAAAGGCCAAAACTGCTTCTTCGTCACTTTTCTTGGCAAAGTGTAATATCCCCACCTATTGTTCCTCCTTCAATATACCCATACAAGGGCCATAAGAAATACCTGGCAACTAACACTGGCAGACTCCTCATCAGCTCCTTCTGCTTCTTCCAAGGCCTGCCAAGCATCATCAAACTTGCCAATCTGACAAAAACATTCTGCTGCCACTAACCACAACTCAGTTAATGCTTTCAATGCTCGCTCTCTGCGGAATCGAACCCGCGAGGTAATTCGTGTCATACGAGAATATGAAGAAAGGCTGCTACCAACCGTTGGTGATGGCACGAGTCTGTTGTTAGAAACTGCCGAGGATGACATCACTGATGGCGTATATGATGGTAGTTCTATCCCCACCCCCAGCCCGCATACATCAATATATGCATGCATTAGAAACTAAATAAATACCAAGTCGAATTTGAGTAACTCGTACTTCACTTTTCGTCGTTTTCGACTGACCGCTGGAGAGACTTTTCGCAGGTGGAGGAAGAGGAGTTTGGTTATGCAGCAGGTTGGGAGATGGCACAGTCTTCGCATTCTCTATGGAAAAACTATCATAGGAGCTGAAAACACGTCCGTATAGCGTGCACATTGCCCCATGGTTCTGTAAAGCCTTTTCTGGTCCCTGAGTAGCATAGACCAAGTGAAGTCGAGTTAACAGGACTTGAAACAGCTCTTCTCCTTCTTTTGGTGTTCCTTGCGCTGCTCCATTGCCATCTTCCAAGATTTCCCATTCAGAATTCTTTACTGCCATATCACAAAGCTGTAGGGCTGAAGTGTAGGCCTTTTCAGCCGACATTAACAGCGCCAACAAGTGCCAACCAGCAATTAGCGTGGAATCCAAGTTCAAGGCCATTTTGGTTGAATCCAGCGCCTGATTGAGCTGACGTCCATTAGAATACTGTAAAGCCAATTGATAATGCGCTATGGCATTCTTGGCGTCCAACTGAACGGCCTTTTCTAAAGCTTGAAGCGATTGTTGATGTAGGCTCGCACGAACATCAGGTTCAACTTCTATTTACATGGCTTAGACCGAAAGATGAAAAGAATAATTACCCTTGGCTGCTTGTAGTCCCTTGCCTGCACCAATCCACTGCCAGGCTTGGCTTTCGAGTTTAACGTCCAATTGGCTCTGAGAACACAGCTGCAAAGCTTTCTCTGCTGTTTGGGTTCCTTTCAACGCCTGCGCCTTCAGCATTTACTGAATTTACCTTTAAAAGTTCCTGGAGTAGGAGTTTGGCCCCACTTAGTAAGGTTTCGACGTTTCTTCTTTCTTCCTGGGTAAGCACTCGTTTTTCCCGCTCAGTTCCTTCTACAACCTCCATCCTTTCTATAAAAGCATCCAGGGCCATTTCAGCCTCATCAAACTCTCCCTGTAACATCAATGCTTGGAAAAGCATGCGCAGTATCGGGAGAGACCGAAAGGTTAGTTCTGTGGCTCGATAACAGGTCTACGTAATTACTACTTTGGTTTAATCGAGCCTGCTTACGTCTACTAAGCGACGTCGATCTGATAATGAGCCATATCCCAAGGCTTTGGAATTTTCTAAAAAGAGTTCACACATTTCCAGCACTCGTTGATTGGTCTCTTCTGCCTTGGGGAACTTTTCGATTCGATGCAGCGCTTCTTCGTAAAGCGTGTGAAGATGATTGACTTCCTGTCTAATGCTTTTTGGCTCCTTCCCAGTAATGGCGTTGGGAGACAGAAAGGCCTCACTCATTGAAGGCGGGATGTAATCGCCACTCTGATACCAAGTAATGATATTTTGAGCAAATGATCGATAAATAACGAAGCGTTTATGCATGCGAAATGTCATGGGCCATTGAAGACTGGCATCTCGATACTTTCTAAACGCACTTAGGGCTTCTTTTTGCTTTCTAACATGGAAATTAGGCTTACAGTCTAAGCTAGGGAAGAGATACCTTTGTAGGAGGTAAAGAAAGGGAAGACGATAAAGTGCTTCTTCCGTCCATTCAAACCATCCCGCAGGAGGTAGCAGTGATTGATCTCCGCCTTGAGGGGTATTTCCTCCGCCAAGTTTATAATTATTCGCTACATGTTCCAATGGTTCGGTTGCTTCTGCTAAAAACCCCGTCTTTTCAAGGCAAATTGCTACTTCACTTGTACGCCTTTGATGAAGAAGCTACCTTTGATGGTAAAGTAAACAATCACCAATAACAGTGAGAAGGTGCAAGGATTGTCTTTTTCTGCTAAAACGGTGGAAAATGTTGCTTCTTTTTCGCTGATGCTGCTTTCTTCGTTTTTAAAAGTAATTTGTCCCAGCTCTTTCAACGCTTCGGCGTAATTTCCTTCAAAGAAAAAACGTTGCGCTTGGGCCATTTTGATTTGCTATGAGGGTCAATTCACCACTTAGTACAAGGGAAAGGAATACAGCAATTTCGGCTTCATCCTTGGCTCCCGCTTGAGCTTCTTGTAGCAAATCTTGCGCTTCTTTGCTAGCACCATCGGAAATGCCCGGTGGTAGAGATATAGATTCTGGGGTATCATTTACATAACGACTTCCATCCGTGTCTACTCCTACTCGGGCTTCATGTATTACCTTTTCTGCCAAAACAATCCGATCCAGGACTAGATATCCTTAGCCTCATCACCACCAATCTTGAAGAGTTACCTGAGTTGGGATGATATTTGCGATACTTGACAAGATACTTGGGAATCTCGGCCCATCTAGATTCGCTCCTAGCCTTGTCCAAATCCAGGGCATAGTTCTGTGCCTTTTTGGAGCCGCTGAACGAAGAAGTCATTCGCGAGAGATTGGTGATATTCTCCTCTAGTCACGTTACTTTGCCTTTCTTATCAACAGCCTCTCAATCAGCAGTTCCAATGGACATTTCAACGCGAATTTAAAGCATAAAATATACAATTCATTTTTTATCTCTTGAACTTCGGCCCCTTCCACTGCATTGCATTTCATCGCACTGCGAAGGGTGAGAGAGAGAGAGAGAGAGAGTGTGTGTGTGTGTGTGTGTAAAGGGTGAGAGAAGTGAGCAATAAACAACCGTGGATCACCTGACCTTGGCGTTCTTGATGGATTGGAGCATTGAGCAAGTTTGCAAATATCTACAAGGACATGGGTTTGACCAAGATGTGGTGCAAGCTTTCAAGACCAACCACATTGATGGGTTCACCTTCATCTCTGCCTTGAATGAAGAAACCTTGAAGAAGGATCTGGAGATAAGCTCGATGGGATATCGGGTAAAGTTGTTGCGATTACGACAACAACTCCAGGCCTCCTCCCTTCAAACTAATTCATCTGCATTTGAAAGATTAAACTTGCCCTGGGGGAAAAGTCGTCAGTTTACCCCCATTGAAATCTATCCTTGCATTTCGTCTTCCTTGAGTGAAGTTGATGCTGCTCCTTCCACCATCAACAGCAACAGCAACAAACCAGATCTTGTCTTGAAGCCCAAGAAAATACGAGTATTCCTTCATTTATTGACTTTGCTTTAGCTGTTTGGTGGTGATTAGTCGATTCCTTTCTTGCCAAAACATAAAATAACTATAAATTCACTGGTCATTGTTGAAACTGCCTTGGAAACGGACGAATTTTACTTTTTTGCGCCTTTGAACAACAACGTTTTAAAGGGAGAATTACTAATACATCAGGTAATTTGTTCCAAATTGTTAAACCTATAACTATTACTGTAATTCAGAAAAGATTGAGGAGATTATTATTAAAGGGAATTAGTGGCAACATGAAACATAATATCGAAATGATTCCTATTGAATCTCAGGAGTTCAAGGTTGTAAAAACAGATTATTCCATCATTGTTCGTTATCTTCATTAATCCTTTGTTTACCTTATAACCTAGAATACGGATGATTTCGAGCCATTATCTCCTTTAACGGATATAATGGAAACTTCTCCAATCTTGCCTGTCAGGGGTGAAGATGAGGCAGAGGACGAGGAATTACCTACCATCATTGAACTTGACTCTACTACAACGTTGGGATCAGATGATGAAGATTCAGAATCAGATGAAGCAAGAGATTTTTCTGATCTTGGTACTTATATCCCTGAATACCCTGTGAAAGAAAAGCTCATTACTCCGAGCTTAAAGCATCTTTTATCGGAAGTGAACACCATTCCACTGGGAAAACGAGTAAAAACTGACGCCTTGGATTCACCACTCAAAATTAGTACAGAAGCTCCTGTAGTTCCGGCTATCAGCAAGGTGGGAAAACCTTCTACTGAAATTAGTGCGGTGGAAAAACCTACTACTGCAAGCTATGCTGTGGAAGAGTTAGAGATTGAAAGTGGTACAGTTCCTGAATTGAAGAAATCACCCATTATTCCCTTAAAATCTCCTGCTCAAGTAACCTGGAATGCCCCCTTTGAAAAAGAAGTAGATACTATTGTTATAGAAGAAGGTGGTGGTGGATTACAGTATTCCATGGCACAGGATATAATAAGAGCCAAATCATTTCCCGGTTTTTTTTACTGACACCCGCATTTTCTAACATTGATAGAAATTCGTGAAAAGATACTTCAAGTTTATCAACAAGTTGCCACATTAGATTCTTCAGAGGTTGAGGTCATTAGTTCTGGGCAGAAATTGCAAGTTTGACCCTTTTTGAAGGCTATAAAAGAGATACTAACTACTTTGGAATAGAGAGATGTTGGCCTATAATGCTGTAGCCATAGCCTTTTTTGCTTGGTGTAGTCATTATGCCAACTTGAACTATAAGGGAGTTTCCAAGTTTACCTTGTTAGATAAGAAGAACTATAAGGGATTTAAATCATCGGATTTTTGGCTTAAATATCTCGCTTTATGCCAAAAAATAGGTCCTAGAAAGGCGTTTAAAGAATTGACAAATAGCAATGGCGGTATCAAATTACTCGGGCAAGGAACCAAGATACCTTTTGCCAAGGCTTTTGACTCAACAAGCATTGCTACTGATAGTATAGTTGAGGATGCACAAAAAAGGAGAAAGACCGAGATGGTAGTATATAAGAACGAGCATTTGTCGAGGCTTTAATTATAGGTGTTAATAAACCCTGAACATGGTGGTGACCAAGATGACATTTATATTCCTTCTTTCTTCTTGCCCTATTTATTACCTCATCAGGTAAAAATCCCGGTTCAGTTGTAATTAAGATGCAGTTGGAAGGAGTTCGATTTATGTGGAAAAACATCATTGGCAGCTATAAGGCAGAACCGCATGGATGTATACTAGCTCATTGTATGGGATTAGGTACTTTTAATCTCTCCCATTTCGGTTACTAACTGATTTATAATAGGAAAAACCTTTCAAGCCATTGTTTTAATTACTACGCTTTTATTGGCACAGAGTCATAAAAGGAAAGGAATTCCCTCGGTTTTTATGGTAAGACTTATCATTTATTATTGACTATATATACAAAAAGAACAAAAGAGTCATGGTTATTTGTCCTTCTTCCTTGGTGGAACATTGGAATGATGAAGTAATTTCTCTTATTCCAAGTCTGCATATTAATGAAGAATAAGTTCAAGTTGTGGCTGCCTGAAAAATTCTTGAAAATAGTCGGTGATCGTATTTGCATTAGTGGTGAGTTTTAATAGCTTAAAGTGTCTAAAAAGACAGCGGGAAGAATGGAGCCTCGTTTGAACGATTTACACCGATGGTATCATTTTGGAGGTGTCTTGATAATTGGCTATGAAGTAATTACCTAGTCTTCAATTTAGAACAAAGATTAAATATGGCGAGGGTTAGATTTTCCGACATACGCTTCAGCTTAAAACCGGAAAAGATGATATAAGACGTTATTTGTTATCACCTGGGGCATCCTTGGTGGTGGCTGATGAAGGACACAGCTTAAGAAATGATACTGCCAAAATAACCCAACTTTTAAAAACCATTAAAACACCCAGTAGAATTTGCATAACTGGAACTCCAATGATGAATAACCTGGTTTATTTATCCCTCAAGTGAGACTTATTAACGGCTAAGCATATTTAGGAAGAATATTGGTGCATGGTTTGATTTCTTCTTCTCCCCCCGAAAAGGTTGGATTTCCTCATCTTAAAGGGTAGATGGATTGGATTTGGCCCGGGTATCTTGATCCTTTACCCGAATTTAGAAGTCGATTTATTATCCCTATTGAGGCTGGTATTTCCTTCCTACTTGTCCGCACCTCTGATTCAAATATAGGGCTTTCAGCTGCTTGTACGATTCAAGAACGAAGGCAAAGTCGAAGATGGAAGGCGGTATTTATGCAACTGGTGGAAGATATAATAAATCGAAAGAGCATCAAAGTAATGGAACATAGACTCCCCAAGATTAGTGAATTCTACCTCTGTTGTAACATCTCGGACTTGCAAGTTAGTACTTATAACCAACTCCTGTTGGAAGGTGCTGATAAATTCAACATTATTGGTATTGTGCTTGTTATTTTTGATGATTATGAGGTTAGCTGCGAAAGGACGATTAAGAACTATTTGTAATCACCCATGGATTTATTTCAAGGTACCATTTTCCTGCTTGTTTGGTTTAGTAGGAGTAGATTTATGGAAATTACCCTGATTGCTCAACCTTGGCCACTACAGATATGGATGGAAGGTGAGTGTTTTTTTTTCCCTCAAGATTTCAAGGAAAAGTCTAAGAATTAAGCGGCAGGGTAATCCAAACGGTATTGAGAAAAATTCCCAAAAAATGTAATTTCAATGCTTATTAATTTGATAACTTGACACTTCCCCTGTAGTAGCATTAAAGGATTTGGAAAATAGTTATAAAATGATGCTTCTATTTACATTTATTCAAGAAATTGCGAAATCTGGCAGCAAGGATAAATTGTTGATCTTTTCGCACAGTCTTGGCACTTTAGGTTATTCCCTATTCTTAATACCTCTTTAATAATGCCTTGACAGACTTTATTGCCGAGAATATGCATATTAGGGGATTCAATTTCAGCAGGTTGGATGGATCAACCGTTTTTGAAGAAAGGGGTCGATTGATCAACGAGTTTAACAAGTTGGAAAAGAATTTTGTATTTCTGATTTCTACGGAGGCGGGAGGCTTGGGCATAAATTTGATCGGTGCTAATCGGGTGATCCTTTTTGATAGTGATTGGAATCCCAGGTATTTTTCTCCTCTCCTTTCCTTGGATTAATCTGTGGATTAGTGTTGAGGAACAAGCAGTAGGAAGGGTAAAATTTTGCCTGTTGAAACAAATATTGATATCCTTTCCAACTAGGCATATAGATTTGGACAAGAAAAGCCAGTATATGTTTATCGAATGTTGACGTTCAAGACATTTGAAGAAAAGCAACATTTCTCAAGAGTATCAAAACTTGCTCTTACAAAGTATGCCCCTCCTTTAGCCGCACCAATGATGACTGAATGGTCTTGTAGACAAATTGTGGACAAGGATAAAAAATTATCACTTTCTTCCAAAGATTCCAGTTTTTTCTCACCTGTTCATAAATTGATTGAGAATGATCGACCTCCTATTCCGCTTACCAGTGATGCTTTGCTCAATCGGGTCATCCATAGAAACGGAGATTGCCTGGTCAGCGTTATGCCTGAACATATGTTATGGCAGGAGTATGAAAGTGATTGTGGCGAAGAAGAAGAAGAAGGGATTAATCGATTGTTGGAGGAAGAACGAGCAAGGATAAAGCGTCATAAGCCAATTTCCCTATAACTGTGTGATACTACGATAAAAGTAACTTTATTAAGCAACTACGCACTGTTTTTTAAATCTAATTTATTGAATCGTTTAATGTCAAAAAATGTTTTGGGAGAATTAAAAAAAAGAAACGCTTGAAGATCACAACATGTGCTTTTCTTTTTCTCTGCGTGCATATTCTTGGGCATCTGCTTGTCCTTTCTGCGTATCCACACTCCACAACAGTATGATAGGTAGGATCAACATGGCAGCCAGGAACCAAAACACATTGCGCAACTCGCCGGTTAGATCAACAATAAGTCCAGTAAACAATGGACCTATCCAAGCGCTTCCTTTATCGGTAATTTCATAAAGGCTAAACATTTCATTCTCCTTGCCCGTAGGAAGCATTTCTGAAAAAAGTACTCGAGCATATGACTGAATGGCCCCCAGGAGCAAACCATGGTAACAACATACAAACCAAATCTCAGAGGGATTCTTTAATCCTATCGGAGCTACAAAGCCCAACAACCCGTACAATGGAAGGAAAGAGTAGAAAATAGTCAGCATCAACATGGTCTGTCTGGTGGTCATTCCCAGCCTTCTAACCAAGAAAAGCCAGAAATATCCTCCCAAGAAAGCAGCAAAGGGGACAATTGCAGCTCCAATTATAAGCTGTGAATTACTCATGTTTAGCTTGATTTTTCCAAATATCACTGCAATAGAAATCAATGTAGAGACACTATCAGAAATCATAAACCAAGCCAATAAAAATCTAAAAGCTTGTGAAAGTTGTCTGATGTTGCTGAACGTGGTGTATACTTGCTTAAATGTTACTTTTGTGGGGAGGGGGGGAATTACCTTGTTTCCAAGAATAAAGAATGCAATTTTCTCCTTTGGGAAGTGGAGGTCCTGGCCGGGTTTCTAACCACTTTAAGGGAAATATCGAGAATAACAACCACCAAACTCCAACCAAAGCGCAACTAATTTGCATACTACAACACATCTAGTTATCAATCAAGGAAAATTACTAGTAAACCCCAGAATTCCCAACAGTAAGAATAATTCCCGCACAAAGGATCAATACGAGAATGCCAGCAATGTAACCAATAGACATACCATGGACGCTAATTCGATTGCCTACATCTTCCATGACTTCCAATGTACGCATTAGATCCATCTCTGCTACGGCTTCCAGGACGTCAGGATGATGCCTGGTCAAGGTGGGGAGATAAGCATAATAAAAGACATAGCTAGCGCCAAAACAAACAGAAGCGGTAATACTTAGAAATACCGCCATCCAAATAAGATCGGGACCTGTGATTGATAGAAACATAATTGTTGCCAAGGAACCCAGCACAGAAAAGGTAATCAGAAATTGTTTGCGATAATGTCCACGATCAGCAATGGCGCCCAACGAGATAAACAGAATAGTCTGGATAAATACGGCTACAGAGACGACATAGAGAGGAAATGCTGCTGAACTCACCCACCAATTCCCAATAACTTGGAACAAACAGTGCTTAGAAGAAGCTTTGCAAGGGACGCCGCGTTTTCCATCTTCAAAACCCGCAGAAGCGGCCAAAGATTGTAAAATCACAGGGATTAGCAGAGCTGCGACTACAACCGAGAATGGTTCGCTCTATAAAGTTTTTAATAATTGTTTCAAAGACTTACCGCCCAGGCGTAGGCATACCAACCTCTGATTTCTCTTTCTTTGACAGGTTCCTGGGGTTTCTCGACAGTCTCCAGCTGACCAGTTGCCAAGGGAAGCATAGGAGGAGGTTTGTAAACGCTAATTGGACGTTGAGTCGTGGGTAATTGCTCTAAAAGGGATAAGGTTATTCTGTGCAATGGGATTACCTACTCACTTGATGAGCCTCTTTCCCCTCCTCCAACTTCGAGAGAAAGGTAAAGGGGTGAGGGAGTGCGAGTAAGGGGAGGAGGAGCGTTAGGATTTTGATGTTGTTCGTAAGAATGAAGATAACGTTGGAAGGCTTTTTCATAATGGTGTACCAATTCTCCACCAAGGTCATCATCTTTGGGTAAAGTGGGGGAAGGCGGTTCTTCTTCTTCGTCAAAAGTCGCGCGATAAGGGACAGCGTAAAATTCATCAGCCATCTCTCTTTTCGCTTGCTTTAAACTGGCCGTGTGACTCTATTGTCCTGGCTTTTGAAGACGGAAGAAGTTGTTGTCGTTTTGAAGTTTTGAAAGTGAAAATGAATCATTCATCTTTTTCAGGGATTTTTTCGTTTCATTAATTTTTTTTCTTTAGTGACAATTATTGCCTTTTATGTTTTCTAGTAGTTCTTTGCCTGTTCTGAGCTATTCTGAGCTGCTCTGAGCTGCTCTGTGCTGCTCTCAGCCAATTACCACTGCGAAGTTCATCAGGACTTGGAAGCAAGTGCAATTTCCTCAGCTCACAAGTAGAGAAATGACAGTATAGAGAGAAAGCGTAGAACAAAGTGACAAAATTTTGCGGGTTCAGACATTTTTATAAAACTTTTCCAGCCAATGTTTGTCACCAGAGACTTTTCCTTATGTTTTCCCCAAAGTCCTTCAAGAGCAAACCAAAACCTCCAGAACTGTCCCCGGAACTGGTCCCTTTTCCTCCTCTAAGAAGCGATGTTAGCAATTCTATAGATGACACTCTATCTGTTGGAACAGTCTCCACACACTATACAGATATTCTTGATATTTATGACGACTACGATCTGGATTCCGCTTTACAAAAGTTCGAATCCAAAAAGGATGCTACCTCCGATACCGAATATCCCGATTCTGAGGAGGAAGAGGAGGAATTAGATTTCCTAACAAACTATGTAGAAGATATTCCTCCTCCTCCTTCAAACCCCGATACCACTGTTTATGAAGGAATGGAACATTTATCGCAGTTGGAGAACATGTTTCTTTCCAGGACTCAACAGCCAAGAAAGAAAAGTCTTCCCAATAGCCGTACCAGCCTTTATCATAACAAAAGTATCAAGAGAGTGTGCAGAGTTCCAAAGACTCCTTTACATCATGCAGAATCTGCAATTTTTCCTTCTAATCATCATGATCAAGAGTTTGTTAAATTTCCCGAGGATGAAGAAACTTGTAAAGAAATTACCTCACCTTACCTTCAAGGTAGCTTTTATAGGGGAAAAGTTGTATTGAGAAAAAGTATTAGCAGATATACCTCCACCAAGACCAAATGAAACTGACCTGATATTTACGCCACTCCCGCCTCCACCAACTCCAGATCCTTCTTTTCAAGTGTTAAAATTGGACGAAAATGAGGAGGTATTTTTATAAACTTGAAATATCTAATACACAGACTGGTTAGGAACAAAAGAGGAAAAGTCATTTAGCATTTCTTGGGGCAGAATTAAGGAAATTCACCACCAGGACCGACTCTTTGAATGAAAATTTATTGGAGCAAAGACGCACGAATCTGTTTACTAATTTTTTGGATGAAGAGCGTGAATATGTGTTTTCGCTTAGAAGATTGTGTGAATTTTACCTTTATCCCATGCGTGTTTACATATCTGGAACTCAGCGAAAGACCATGATGGGGGTATTTACCAAGCAGCGTCAATTCGCTCAAGCTGAACTAGATTTAATTTTTTGCAACTCTGAAGAACTGCTTGCCAAGCACAAAAAGCTACAACGAGCCTCGGAAAACCGTGGAGTTAATTGGAGTGAAAATGCAGATATCACTGAAATCTTGGAAGAGCTAGCTTCAATGATGCCTATTTATCAAAAATACGTAGAAAATCACGTTGAAGGATTAATTTGCCTTGAAGGTTTGACGCAAGGATCAAAGGAGTTTAGAAAATTGCTCTCTGCTTGTGAAATGCCTGGGCCTCGCACTGCCACGCCCCAAAGCGGTACACCTACTGAAAGAAAGTACAGCTTTGATGATGGTTATTTCTCCAACATTGTCAAAGATGCCAAGTCAACCCCTGATGGTAGTCCAGTATTGAACAGTAATGGCGCACAAACTGTGCAGTTTGGAGTTTTTAACCGCAAGTTTTCACTGACAAAAGATGATTTTTTTAATCGTCCGACTTTTAACGACAGGAAAGACTTGGTAATGCACCTAGGATTACCTTTGAAACGAATGGCTCTCACTTATATGTTTGTAACTCGGTGGATAAAAACACTGCACGTTGGCTATCGTTTCTATAATTCTACCAAAATTGCTGCGGAAAAATTCATGATTGCCTCTTCACCAGTTATGAGGGCGTAAGTCTACTTTACAACTTATTGTTGATATATCATTTCCTAGTATAAGTGAGACGCAAAATAAGCTACGAATATTAGAGCTACAACAAGTTTTACCCGATATTCCAAAGCGAGTAATGCAGGATACTTCTCGGCTTTTACACCTAGGATATCTATTCCAACTTGATCCACCTTCACGCAGGAAGGAGAGCTTTGTTACTACACAGTTGATTCAAGCCATGTCAGCAGTATCTGTTGGTGGTTCGTTGAATCGGCCATTTACTTTCCAATCCACCCAAGCGCCTCCAATTACCAGAGAACATTCTGATACAATTTCTTCAGATAGTGCATCTTCATTTGATTGGAAGGTGGACTTTGCTGAAGGGTCTCTTGATTCACCGCCTGCTTCAGTCACTGTATCTCCACCAATGCTACCCATTGCATCCAAGCAACTAAGACTTTGCATTTTGTTTAATGATAATTTTATATGGGCGAAAGAGCGTCGACACAATGATTTTCAGTTTGAGGTAATTACATTGCTAAATCCAATTTTTATGCTTTCGGTGTAGGGCGTGATTTCTTTGAACGGAGCTTTTGTTACCATGTTGAATGATCGAGGTGCTAGAAAATACGCTTTTCGCATCTTTGGAGAAAAGAAACAATTGTCACTCTCTGCAGTTCCGTCTTCAACAACCGACCTTTCACCCGCCATGTTGATGCGTGCTGAGGCTGAACGGCGGGATTGGATGACTCGCGTTGGAGATGCCATTAAAGCGATCAGTCTGCAAAATCAGTAGTGTAACCATTTGTAACGTTAAATTTTATTATTCAGCGATTTGCGCGATTTTCAAAAATTCTGGCTTCAATGACGCTCCTCCTACCAGGAATCCATCAATGTCCTCCTTCTGAGCCAGCAATTGACAATTGTCTCCTGTAACAGAGCCTACTCGTTCTTTAGCTTTTCTTATGCCGAAAATGTATTTACCTCCATAAATAATTCTGACCGTTTGAGCCTCATTTTTGCCAACATTTTGTGCCAACCACTTTCTAATTTCTTCGTGGACTTGTTGTGCTTGTTCTGGGCTGGCAACACGGCCAGTTCCAATTGCCCAGACCGGTTCATAAGCAATGACGATTCCGCTCCAATCGTTGATTTCTTTTCTTAGTGCTTCAAGTTGACGAGACACAACAGACAAGGTTAGATCTTGTTCACGTTCCTGCAGGGTTTCTCCAATGCAAAAGATCACTTTTAGCCCAGCTGAAAGACAATGTTTGGTCTTTCTAGCTATCAAGTCGTCAGATTCTCCAAAAATGGTTCTTCTCTCAGAGTGTCCAAGGATTACCCACCCCACACCAATATCCTTCAACATTTCCGCACTTTTTTCTCATTAGTTATTGCTCATTAATAGATACCTGATCTCTCCAGTAAAGGCGCCACTAGCTTTTTCATAAGCATTCTGACCTGCAATTTGTACATCGCCTTTAGACAAGGCCAAGGCCGCGGGAATGTATAGAGAAGGCGGAGCAATAACTACTTCGGTTTTCTTCAAGTTCGTCAAGTTATTTAGCCCGGATAATAAGTTCTCCACCAACTTTTGAGAACCGTTCATTTTCCAATTTCCACCAACGAAAAAAGTTCTGGACATTTTTTTCCCCCTTTTGCTTGAGTAACAACGTAAGTCACGAGACCAGATTTTGAGTTGATGAGCAACGTTGATCCCTTGAAGAGCCTGCTATTACATTCACCGTTGCATGTTTACGCCAATGATTTTCAAAGTAATCCTTCTGCCCATCGTCAATAGGTAACTTGGTGTGGCTAGAACTAGACATCTTTCCTCCTATCTCCTTGTTGAATGGCTTTCTTGGCGTTTCTGACGAATGTACTGACACCGACACCGTCACTGAATTAAATGACACCTTTGAAGCTTTGACCTTGGATGAAACTTTGTTACAGAATTTGAAGATATTAAAAATCCCCGACTCTCTGTAATTTACTTGTTATATTGTGATGCGATTATAAAGAACCCTTGTCATAGGCAATTGCTGGATTCCACCGATTTAATCTACTATCCTCAACAGTGTGCTTTAGAGGATGAAAAATTCGAGGAAACATTGGAAGTGACAGAATTAATTGTTCAAGCTTGTTTAGGGAATTATAAACGTAAGTATATGCGTTTAGGCATGTGCATATATTCTTTCTCTTTCCCCCCGCTCGCGTATATGCATGCCTCGAACAAGGAAATCTAACATTTGCAAAGAAACAGCTCATGACCGCATTACCAACGACCAACAGAACGAGAACAGGTATTCCTTGTCTAAGGAAATGAAAGCATCTCTACAACAACTTGAGACCTCCAAGACCAAGACTCGAACTCCAATCTTGAAAATCTCTAATCGTCCCAATTTACCTCCTTCTTCAACTCCAAACACGGAAGATTTACCGAAAAAAAGTCTGAATAAACAGTTGATTATTCCTATCCAGATACCTGAAAATACTATTGATCCAAAGTCGATACCGATTTCAATGCCAATCCAAGTGATTAGCCAAGAAAGCAGCATACCTGGAAAAGGAGATATTGATTACAAAGCCTTAAATAATCGATTTAACGCCTTGAATGAGGATATAAATGATAAATTTACCCTTGCAAACCGTAAGTCTTTAGAATTAACTCTAACAAAAACCACGAAATTAATCATCCAGGATTCCAAGCATTAATTGCAGAAATATCAAAGGCAAAAGATTTGAACGGTTCTGAAATGGCTCAGGTTCCTTTTTTCATATTATTGAATACTTCTGGCTCAAATAATGCTGATGATATGATTGCTATTTTTGATAATAATACCTTGGGAGTATTAAACAAGATATTCACACAATTAATGGATCTTGAATCTTTGGGCCTAATAGGAGAAAGCATTTTAAAAAACTTTGCTCTTTTAATCCATGAATCTTTGATGAATTTGGTCTCTGAGGAAAGCATTGATTTAATTACAGGGAATTTTAGTGAAAATGTTAATTTCACTATAAATGGACTTGCGATATGCCAAATCTATTTTTCTTTGCTTTGTAGATCTAACTGGAACACTGAAGAGTACTTGCCGAGTTACCAAATGTTCTTCAGTGGTCCAAGAATCATTGATGCCTTGATATTTGTGAAAGAAATCTTATTTTGCCTTGGTAAGTTAAATGTAATGGTTTTGGATTAATCACCTCTTCTCTTGTTGGCATATAGCTCAAGGTTTGTTCATGGATCCAGGGGGGTTGAAGATCTGCGAGGATCATGTTAGAAAGATTTTTGATCTTTCAAGACATGAGAATATCTTGAATGCATTAAGTGAAGACCAATACATAAAGTCTCTTTATTTAGTGCTGGAATTGTATTTTCTGGAGTATAAAGAATTTGGAGATATAAAACCTGTATCTGCTATATGGCTAAATAATATTCGTTTAGGAATAATGATGTTTATCGCTGAGGTAAAACTTTGACAAGTTGATATCTAAGCCTCCTAGATGTATACAAGGGCTAAAGATGAGGATCGTCGATGGATTTTAAACGAAGTATTATCCATGATGTTGAAATCCGCCTCAAGTGTACTTGGAATTAAACAAACCCTTTTGAACGGTGAAAATATTCGACTTTATACGACATTATTACTTTTGTTGTCTCAAAGCTGTGCAAATAACCTATCAAAGATAAAACCAACGAAAGAAGAAAATCAAAAGATGGATGAAGCAAGTTTGGTATTTTTTTACTCTCGTTGCTTACCTAGGGGGCTTGTAATTAGATGATGTTCACAGAAAAAGCAAAGAGCATTAGGACTTCAGTTGAGCTTTCAGTTGACATGATTGAAGATTTCATGTTCAGGTGGACTGATACAAAGTCACCATTGCTAAGCGAACAACGAGAATTATACGATGCTTTTTTTGAAGATTTAATTTTGTTATCATTTAAACCTCAATGGCCTATTATTCCTTTATTATTACAAAACTTTGCTATTCGATTGGTAAGAATCCCTCTTACTTTGAAATAGTGATTTGAATTTTATTAGCTTTCAGTATTATCTCAAGAAAACTTTGAAAGCAACATAAAGCTACATGCCTTGGATGGATTAGGCAAAATAACGGTTAAAGTATTACAAGTCAAAGGTCATTGTGAAAGCCTCAACCTTCAATTATCAACAACTGAAAAGATCGTTCATATATCGGATTTACCTTGTTTGGTAATCTTCACCCCTCCCTCTTAATCTCATTTCTATTGCTTTAGACAGGAAAGGATGTTATAACTAGTAAGAAACAATTAGAAAATCTTCGAGATTGTTATTGGCAAGTGTTGAGTATTCATGTTAAATATGCACTATCAGGCGATATGCAATTAAGAGTAAGTATTATTACTTCCTTGGCCTTGACCTGGCTTGACACGATATAGCATTCCATGTATTACTTGATTTTCAGTTGGCATCAAGATCTCTCTCGGTATTTAGAACAAAGAAAAGATGAATTACCAAAGAATGTTCAAAAAAGTATATACGACTTGCTGAATTGGTTACAAGATTTTTCAATAATCGAACAGTAAGTGATTGGCATTATAAAAGCACTGAGTGAGGATATAAAAATAGGCCAGGAAATGCGGAATTTCAAGTATCAGAAGATGCTTTTAGTTTACTTTCCTATGGAGGACCATTGTTAAGAGCATCTTTAAGCTTAGTAAATGGGGTTATATTATCTTTAAATTCAAACTTTGCCACCTTGAGAAGTAAAGCTATCCGAATATTTGGCTTAGTGTTAGAACAGTCAACGTCATTGTCATTACTTGATCAGGTAACTAATTATTGATCAATGATACTGAAAATATTGGTGATAGTCTGCAGTAAGAAAAACAATACAAAGCAGGCTAAATGATCAATCCCCATCTGTCAGAGATGCTACGATGGATCTTTTGGGTAAACATGCCTTGAATGATCCAAAAGTTTTGAAGGCGTATTACAAGTTTATCATTGAGCGACTCTCTGTATGTTTTCTCCTACCAGAGTGATTAAACTGTCATGACAATAGGATGTTAGCGTTAATGTTCGGAAACGCGTTATTAAACTTTTACTGCAGATTTATCATCAAACGGATGATCGACACATCCAAGTAGATATACTGATCTGTCTATATGATAGGCTAAAGGATATAGATGTCACAGTCCAGGTAAGTGATTATGGCGGTTAATTCACTTGACTCGGGTTTATTAATAGAAAAATGCAGTTAATGCATTGAGCGAGTTGTTATTTTCACCATTTACTTTCAGCCATACCATTGAAAAAGAAGGGTTAAACCTATCAAGTTTAAATGCGGTTGAGAAACAACGCGTTATATCAAGAACGCGAATTTTTCTAGAATCAGCAAGTTTACTACAAAACAACTCGGGGTTAATATCGCTAGTTTTTGAAAAAGTAGAACACTATGAGAATGCTAACCATTATTAAGCAAATTGAGTTTGATGCATCATTATATACAATGCGGCTTATTGTGGAGGCAGTATTTGAAGTATTCCTGGAGGCTGAAGAGAACAATGATCAGGTTAATTATTAATTAGACAGCAGCATTAACAGACCAAGCAGACGTTATCATTGACTTGTTTGATTACGTTGACCCAGTTGGCTACGGTAATGTCGGGATGTTTGGTCAAGTATTTATCACAAGTTCGAATCTTTATATCCAAATTTGTAAGTATTATCGCTTAAGTCATTAATTGATTATTAAATAGAGTAAAGAGGTTGGCTGTATCAAGTCAGAAGAAAAATTGATTGCCTTGCTTGAATTACTTTATGCACTGTGTCTTAAGCAAGATGTGTTGGCCTACTTGAAGCATAATAACGCCATAATGCCTCAATTGGAACAAGACCTCTTTAAGCTATTAACAGGGAATAGTCATCAAGTATGTTTATCTTTGCACGATACTTTATGATGAATATTTAGGCAGTTATGTTGGCAGTGCCACTGTTATGTTTGTTAACTTCAATTTCTTCATTCATCAGTGCAAGAATTTCCAAGTTGCATAAAACCTGCTTTGGTATCCTTTACTATTAAATGTATTTTGATAAGTATCGATATATTAGAGAAAGTCAAGATGCAGTCTGAGGGTCTAAATCATTTAACAAACAATGAATGGGGAAATATTCACCGTACCTTGCTTATATTTGGCTTGTTATGTCGCTATACAGGGGAGGATTTGAGCTTGAACTTTGTACGTTGGACTATTAATGACTAATGAAGGAAGGAAGGATTGGGATGAGTTATTTGAAGTGGTTATTAGATTTACCCTAAAAACTTTACCCTTGGAAATACAATGTCAAGCTACTCAAACGGCAGGTATGATTTCTGTAGGGAGCGCATTATAAAAATCCGTTAAAGGCATGCTCTTTGTCAAGGATCCAGCCCTATTGATAACAGAAAGGGTGAACAAGTTTATAGCCGAGAAATTCCAGGCTGGATATTCCGAGAATTCATTGATTCTTCAAGAGGAATTAATCAAGGCATTTATAACCATGCTTGATCAGAATTCAGTGCTTGTTGCTCAACCAGTTACCATGGCAGAGTTTAATGATCAAGCCGATGATATCAACTCCAGGTAATTTTTACTTATAGGGTGATATGGATCAAGTAATTTAGCTTTATCGGAGCAGTAATTCAACACAACTTGAAACACATATTGCAATTAGCATTGTATGCCCCACTCTTGCCATGTCGAAAAACAGCATTACAACTTTTTGAATGTATAGTAGATCAAGGATTGGTTCATCCCTTACATGTTTTTTTAACACAGCTTTTCCTTTTATTAACCCATCGCGTAGTGTATACCTACCTTGACAGCATTGGAGGCATCAGCAGATGAGACTATTAGGACAAAGGCTGGGGCATTACATGAGATATTGGCATCAAAATATGATTCATTTATTCATAGTAAGAACAATCAAGCGATTGAGGAATGTTTTAGATATTGTCGTCATTATGGTTTTAAAGGTTTCTTCACCTACTTCAATGCTCGAAGGGTATGGGCTGACGATGATTAATAGGTTGGTATGAACAAGGAAGGAATCTAGGCATTGCAAGATTAAACATTCTGTTTAAAATTGTTCAAATTCGAAAAAGTAGAAAAGATCAGTTTCTCTCGTTACTTCCACAAATGATGCTTGGAAGGGTAATTTATTGGTGTAAAGGGAATAAAGCAGAGAGGTGGTGGGGGGAAATAGGAATTGGATTTTTGTAAATTCCTGCTAGAAAATCTATTGACACTTTCCTATAAAAAGGTGGAAGATCTAACCCTTATGATAAAGAGCCTAGAAATGGTCATTACCAAGCTTGATTGTTTAAACGGTGTGTAGCCTTGCCTTAACAACAAGAAACACATGTTGGCTAACGGAACGGATGAGAGTAGTAGTACAGGTGCCGATATTAAAAACGTTAATAATGATGCTTACTTTGAAACGAATATTATTTTCAGCATATCCGATGTTGATCAGGTAAAAAGCGTTGGTTGAGGAGGAGAGAGAGAGAGAGAGTAACAAGTGGTTAGAAAGAAGCAAACGTTGGAAATTGCCATGGTTGGAGGGGAATACTTGAAGGAATGGACCGAGAGAACCAGATTGATAAACGAAATGACCAATGAGGAAGGCTTGGAGGAAATGTACCAGGATTTGTTGGGACAGGATCGCCCGATTATGGAAAGTGATGATTCTTCCTCGGGAGAAACAGACCGATCATTGATAACAATTTTAACGTAATCCCCATGCTGCGATGAAAGACTAATAAGCGTGTATTTAGAAGAAAGGAGAAGAGAGCTGGATTTGGAATGATTGACCTTAGAAAGAAAATGCGCACATCCTAAAATCGAAGTAAAAGTTTCTTTTATTGGAAAACAAGCAAAAAAAATTCCTTTTTTAAAAACGATAAATTCCAAAAACAGCTAAAATTACAAGACACAGTCACGCAACATCCATTGTAGTCATCATCGCCATTACGTCATCAGCAGGGGGGGATAAGCACAGACAGAAGGAGAAAGCTGCCATTGAAATAACTTTGCGGAGGTAAAAGACCTCTCCCCTCCTTTGGCCATCATAACAGGAGGGGGAATTTTGTTTTTATCACGTGGTTCATAAGGGATCCACGTTTCCAGCTTAATTTCTTGACCCTGGTCATCACCAGCACCACCGTCGAGATTCGAGTTGATGTACGGGTCAAGGTTTAGAGAAGAAAGAGGAGCAGATTCGTATAGGCGATTGTTGGAGGCGTTGAAGTAGGTATGCACAAAGGCAAATTTGGTGGAGTCTTTGTTTAGCTCGGACTTTTCCCCCATTGACAAGTGCTCGGTGGCAGGAGAGCAGGGGTTCAAGTTGAGCGTAAACATCGAGACACCTGGAATGGATCCTGAAGAAAGTTGCTTTTGAGGCGTATCAGGGGAAGAAGAAGAAGAAGAAGAAGGACAGGGAGAATAGGCCGTTACTCGATGAGATAACGCTCTTTGAGCATGAAACCAAGTCTACACACACACACACACAGAGAGAGAGAGAGCGAGATTAGATGATGGGGCAGGATATTTTACCTGTACTTCACGACGAGTTAACCCGGTATCTTTAGCCAAAGTCGCCTTTGCTTGATTAGTCAAGACACCACCGGTGGTATTGAACACTTTTAGCAGTTTTTGGTTTTGGACAGGAGTTACCAAAACCACGGAAGAAGAAGACGACTTTGGCTTTTTCGACAAGTGGTTTCCTTTGAGGACGACATTACGACGGGTGTTGGGGGTGGTCGTAGGATTCAGAAGCAGAGTTACTTGCATGTTTGGTAGAGTGGGTGTGTGTGTGCTGTGTTGAGAGAGGGGAAGGAGATATGAGTGGCTCAAAACCAACAGTTTGGCGAACATATAAAAGATCGAGAGCGGTATAAAGCGATTGGTTTTTCCCTTTGCTGGAGATGATTGGTTCAGTCATCAAATTATTAATGACAAGCGCATAAATTCCAAGACTTTTCCTAATCCAGACCAAGTGAGCGCTTTTGGTGTGTTTTGATTGGTTCATCCCCTTCATCATATCAAGTTGGTCCCGCACTGATTGGTTTCCGGGAGCTTACGCTTTTAGTCAAATTCTTTCTATTTCCAGAACCCGGTGACAATTGGTTATCCCTTACGTCATGGACCTTGTCCCACCTTCCATTCCTCCTATTCCGTTCATGACCAAACAGGAATGAAAAAGTCGAGTAGTTCCCAAAACGGATTGTAGAACACGAATTACTGCCGAATTGGGAAAGTAATACCAGACATACACTGAATGCGATGTTATGTCACTAAATGTATGCCAAGGCTGTGCCCATTCTTTTGTCATGTTTTCACTTTATCAATCCGTCGCCATCTCCTTACACGCCACCCACGCCGCCTACGTACACGCCACCCTGAGAACAACTTGGAGAAGCACCAACATCAGATCTTTCAAGTCTGAAGTAGCAGTTCGTTTATTAAAAGATGTCTTTGAGCTTGGCAGTAAAGGTATTTCCCCCCTTTTTTCATATGTGTGGTGGTAACCATCTTCCCGTCCAAAAGGTCAAGTTGTTTTGGTTAAACGTAAGATTTCAACCTCCTCCTCCTCCTCTTTCCCATGTGCTAATAACCCTGGGTGAATTAAAGCGGGAAGAATGAGAAATGTGTTGTTTCCTTTCAACAAGGCAGTTTATATGCCCAAAAGAAAACCCATTCTTGATCGTTCTGCTGTTATTCCCACCACCACCACCACCACCACACTGGGAATGGAACAAGTGCAAAAAGTCGAGATTCCTTCTGAATTGAAGCTTTTCAGACATAAAAGAACTGAAACCGAGATTTATGGCTCAGTTGGCTTTGCAGATATTCTTAAAGCCTTGCAAAAGGAGCATGGAATTGAACTAACCAAGGAGAAGATTGTCATGTCCCGGTTGAAAACACTAGGAAATCATACCATTGGCGTAAGAGACGAAGCGGGTGAGTTGAAACAAGTAACCTTGAGAATAACTGCCATTGATAAGAAGAGGTCTTCTTCCTCCTCTCTTTAACCCTCTATAAGTTGAACACTCTAACCCTCTATAAGTTGAACACCACCTAAAGTAGGGGAAAACACTTGAATAAAAAGCAAAAATAATTTTATTTATAAAGGTTTGGTGGTGGTGGCACATGATGATACCCATCTTCTCCACCCCCACCACCACCTCCTCCACCATCAGCGCTAGCTCCTGTAGAATGATTTGCTGTCATAGAGACACCATCAGATGAAGAAGCACCACCATAGCCATAATACGGAGATTGCCAATACTGGGCGTATTGTTGAGTATCATAAACTTGAGCAGTAGCCACAGAGTATGGATTACTGATGGGAGCAGGAGTAGGGGCAGCAACACCAGGTGCAGATTCTTCCTCGTTAGTCGCGCCTATTGGGACCAACTCTGTGGCTGCATTGGCATAAAGTGCATAAGGATTCTAATAGTATTAGTTGCAAGTATGTATACAAGGAGAGGGAAGAGTGTAATACCAGTGAATACAAATAAGAAGGTGGGATATAAGAAGCAGGAACCTTTCCTTGTGCCTGATCTCTCACTCTATCGAATTCTGACCTAACAGTCGAAATTAAATCCTCACATAACTTTCTCGCATGATCAATACTCTTATCATTAACACCTCTGCGTGTGTGTGTGTGTGTGTATTATTAGTATAACATGTTGGTAATAACAAGGAATTAACTGTATGTAAAGATGCATTGGTTCATCCAACTCCTTTCCCAAGCCTGGTTCAATAAAGTTGCTTCCTCTGCCTCTGATCTGTACCTTGGCACCCGTCTCCTGTTGGATGTGCTTGACGTATTGGCCGTATGGTCCTACAATCTTCCCTCGAAGGTTAAATCCTGGAAGCACAGTCGTATCAATGCCCACATCCACTCGAGCAGTAAAAGCACCACGCTGGTTTTTCTTTTGTGAGCAATTGATCAATGAATTACCCCATAAACTTTATCCCCACTAACAGATACATCTTTTCTTAACAATTCATCCACTCTTTTTAGCCCAAGTTCGACAATTTGCTTTGATGAGGCAGAAACACGAAGATGTAGTGGAGGATCCCCGCCAGGCACTACCAGACTACGATCTGGATAGAATCTACCTCTAGGGAGAACATCTTGGAGAAGTGGTGCTTAGAGACTTTTATGTGAAAAATACCTGCTCCCGTTAAATTCTTGATCTACCCAACACAGGCGGCGTTAGTTTATACAATTTTAAATAGAGAAAAAGATGACGCGGCGGGAATCTTGTCTTGGCAATTTTTGAGAAGTTGTCACAAAAAATTAAGTAACTTACTTCTTCCAATACTGCAGGCTTACATATGTAATACCTGTTCTTGCTCTCATTAATATCCACATCCTGGTAGTATCCGCCAGCCGCTGAAGCAGAGATCTGAGCGACATGGTCAGGTTTCCCAAAAGATGAGAGTTTACCGAGTTGAAATCTATTGGAGGTGGAGTGGATGACTTCACCGGTGGAAGGCTGGCCTTTACTAGCTGACTCTTTGCTTGTAGCTTTGCGTTTACTCGTGCTGCTGCTTCAGCTGAAAGAAAACTTAGTCTTGAGCTTAAGAAGTACCGGCTGCTTTGGCCGGGTCAATGGGTTTGGAAGGTGGTGGTGGTGGCGGCGGTGGCGGTGGCGGTGCTGTAGGAGGAGGAGGAGGCTTGTAATCGGGCTTATAAGCAGACTTGTAAAAAGGTGGTGGAGAAGGATCTCCTCTTCTTCGCTTTCTAAATCCGCATATATGCGCGCATTTAAAAAAAAGATCAAATAAAATTACTCTGGTTTTGAAGGAGGTGGAGAAGCAGTAAATCTTCTTCGCCGAGATGATTTTTCATAAGGATCCATTGCTTGCCTAGGTTCGTTTGGGGACTGTTTATGGGAGAGAGTGTACGTGACTTTCACTCTTCTCACTCCACTCTACTTGCACACTATTTAATTATGAATAATGGGAGAGAGAGAGGGAGAAGTAGGAAAATTAAAGTAGCATACATTGACAAAAAAAACAAAAGGAAAGGAAAGCGGATTTATTTGGTTAAACAAGCAGGGCATTTTGGCCAAGTTCAAAGCGAAAAGGGTCTGATCAGGTGACTGCGGCCATTCTCAACAACCTTTCCGTGAATCGTGCTTGAGTGCGTTTCCTTCATTTTTCAAGATTCTACGGAGTCTTTCCCACCTCCCCCTGCTCTCACACTACCACCACCACCACCACCACCACCATCTTCTCTTCCATCTGTCAAAACACCCGTCAATAAACGAACATGAACAACTCGACTTTGGGCACCGACGACAATTTGGATGGCAACTTTTCGCTTCCCTTTTTCAATGCAACGTTCAATGCCACTGCAATTTTGAACAAGACCGACAATCTGAATCAAACGCATACATCGCTGGAATCGCTGTTATCATCGCTCAAGTTCAATGCACTCTTAGCGCTATTGTTTTACATTGCATTTGCTCTTCTTCTACCGCGATTACCCCAAGTATATGCGCCAAAGAGCATCTTTGCACCACCAGCACTTCGCTACATTAAGCCAAGAAGCAACATTTTTGTGCTACTGTGGAGACTTTGGACCATTCCCACCGAACAATACATCCAACACGCAGGCCTGGATGCTTATGCGTTTGATCAGTATTTGGTGATTGGAGCAGGGGTTTTTACGATCTTTTCTTTGGTGGGATTGCCAATTCTCCTTCCATTGAACATATTTAACCAAGAAAAACAAAAGGGTTTAGACGTCACTAGCATCGGAAATGTAACAGAGACCGATAGACTCTGGGGACATGCCATTCTGACCTGCTTATTTGTCTTTATCACGGTGGTTGCAATGCATATTGGTTTGATGAGAGTGCTAAAGCGACGATACATTTGTGTCACATCGCAAGATTACTCCTCCCTAGTTAGTGCTCGAACAGTGCTGATTTGTGGCGTTCCCCTCTCATGCTTGAAGGGAAGTACGGAAGAGGCGGAACAACGATTGCGAGGGATATTTGAATATTTTGGCCCAATAGAAAAAATAACGCTGAACTTTGATCAACTTGGCGATGTGGAATACTTGGTATGGCAACGCGATAAACTCGCCTACAGCTTAGAGGCAAACCTGTGCAAATACGTCAGCTCAGGCGGGAAACAGAGCATTTTGGAAAAGTTGAATGTTTTGCATGGATCTTTGGATAGTCAAATGAAAGAACTCGCAGATTTGAATGAAAAAGTAGAAAAAGCGCGAAAGAAAAAGCAGCAACAAAGTGAGGATAAAAAGGCGAAATTTATCTTTGTTACTTTTGAGAACCAAAGATCGGCTCAAACCTTAGCTCAAGCGGTGATTGGAAAGGGGCCTTGGAGATTCCACGAATGTCGCTCAGACGTCGCACTTCACGGGGATATTTTATGGGAAAACCTAAGAATCGATGGACGGGTTAAATGGATACGTCTGTTGATTAGTTGGTCAATGTGTGCGGCGTTGGCGTTGTTATGGGTGTTTATTACCTCTATCGTGGTGGGTCTTGCTAATTTGAACACCTTGAAGACGATGTTTTCATTCATGAAAGTGCTGGATAAATTACCACCCGCTGTTTATGATTACATTCAAGGCGTGGTGGCACCACTAGTAGTGGCAACTTTGATGGCGATACTACCAATGTTTCTACAAGCAATCACTCGGTTCGAGGGACATGTGCTAAACACGGAGATTCAAATTGGATTAATGCACAAATACTACTTTTTCCTGGTGGTAAATGTATTAATTGTCGCTTCTTTTGCCAATGCATTGCTTTCATCGATTGGGAAATTGATTGATAATCCCGCCAAGGCTATGCAAGTATTGGCAAAGTTCATGCCAAAAGCGAGTACTTTTTTCATAAATTACATGATCTTGCAAGCCTTTTCTGGAACGGGGAAACTGGTGCTAGGACTGACCAGACTCGCACTTCAGATCATTTACCTACGCATGTCCAGTACGCCCAGGGCGGTGTGGTCTGTTTACCTTTCCCTAGAACCAACACGATGGGGTGTTCTATTTCCTACCAATGTGATCATCTTTGCCATAGGAATTACTTACTCGACTATATCTCCCCTTATTCTCCCCTTTACTGCCTTGTACTTTATCCTGGTGGTGCCGATTTATCGTTACATGTTTTTATATGTCTACGAAACACCCGAACATATAAACTTGCAAGGACGCGCCTTTGCCAATGCGATTTATTACACCTTTGTAGCACTCTATCTGTACGAATTAACCATGATGGGCATATTAACTTTGAACAAGGCGGCTGGACAGACCATGTTGATGTTTTGTTGTTTTGGCCTAACAGCGGCATCGAATCATTATTTTGTCAAAAGGTTTTCTGGCATGTTACGGTGGATTCCTGCAGAGATTTACGTGCGTGAACTCATTGTGGAAGAGGAAGTTGATGATTTATCCACAGTTATGGAGAGTGAAATGCAAAGGAATGTCGCTGCTGATGGTTCTTTTTACAGTCACCCATCCATGCGCACGCCATGCCCCACGCTATGGATTCCTCAAGATTCCACTGGTGTTGCCCAGGACCAATTGGCTAAACTGCAATCCCATAATATTCGCGCTGTTATGGATGGGGCCACTATATCTGACAAGGGAAAGTTAAACATTGACCCCGATCGAGTAAATCCAGTGTTTTATTTCAAATAAAATCACTTAAATTGCACGTCCTGAAACCAAGCAAGATACGTTAAGACAGCCCATCATCATCATCATCAGGACACCAAAATTCGTACCATTCACAGCCAGAACTCCTCCTAACAATTGACGCTGGACTGGATAAACACGCCGGACTAAACAAAGTAGGAACGAGAAACACGACAAACGGGATCAAACGGAAGTGTAATGACATTTTATTGTTAGGTTTTAAGGCCTATGTGTTTTAGGTGGGAGGGGGAGGTGCCGAAATGGAATGTTTCCACTCAGGAGAGAAGTGAGAGGAGAGAAAGTATGGAAGACACAAGTGCGAAAAAAAAGTATCTTCATTAATGTGAAAAAAGTTGGGTGGATTTTAAGGTTAACCCCAACAATCCTTCAACCAATTAAAATAAACTTTCACGTCATCAAACACATGGCTTTATTCATTCAACATGAAAACAAATGACCTGATTCATTTCCAATCCTTCTATGACCTTCCACGACCTTCCAGAATGTTCCACTGTGAGGATTTCAGATAAATAATTAAATAAAAATTATTCTGTAATTATTTTATTTAATTATTGGAGGACATGAATGGTAGACCCCATTATGGAAGACGATTGGATGGATGGATTCTGATTGGTTCCTCGCGATGAAGGAAAGGATTTAATATGGTGACGTAGGTGTGTGGTGTAATTGGTTGGATGTCAAGTGCGCTCTTGACAAACGGAGGCAAAAGGAGAGTATTTGTGGAATTGGGGTTTTTTATTGATGATACCAGAACTAAAGGAAAAACTCGTGCTAATCCCCCGAGCATTCACAACAACTGTGCACCAATTTTCTTAGAACCATCTGATTTCCTCTCATAATACTAAAAATAGTTGACAATATTCCGAATATGTCATTGCTATCACAAATAGCACATGACATCACACCCCTCTTTGGCCCATTCTCCCTCGAAGAGGTCCGGCCTTTTCCGGGTAGCGATCATGGAATCGATTCACCAGTTCCATGCAGTTTCGTAAATTTCCCTCAGGTTCCCAAGTCCTCTCGCAAATGTCGAATCCTTTCCATTGCACTAATAAAAGAGTTTTTTCCATTCAAGTCTTGAGTCCAGCACGTCTTCGGCTTCGTATTCAAATTCATTTTCCACGGTCACGGGCGGTGGTGGCTGTGATTTTCTTCCTGGAATGGTATTTGGGTGGTGCCTTTCTAATAATGAAACATGGAATACATCATGGATCTTCATAGAGTCAGGAAGCTTCAGTCGAAATGCTACTGGATTAACCACTTCCACAATCATAAAGGGTCCGAGTCTTCGATAATCCAATTTTTCGCTTGGCCTTGTCGTAATAATGTTTTTCCTTAGGAGCCAGACTGAATCTCCTTTCTTGAACGCGGGGCTTAATATCCGGGATTGATCTGCGTAGTGTTTTTATCTGTACTGGGCCTTTTGCAATTGTTGCTTTAGCTCTCTTCGTATATCTATCAAGTCCTCAATGGCCTTCAATGCGGCGGGGTTTCTGACAAGTGGTTCTCGGTGAGGGTCTAATTTTGGATGCAATCCGTAATTCAAATAAAACGGAGTGTTGTTCGTGGAAGCTTGGATTGAGTTGTTGTACGCAAACTCCGCAATGGGCAGGAGTTCCAACCAATTTTCTTGCTGGTATTTCACGGTGCAGCGCAGGTATTGCTCGAGGATTTGATTGGTTCGTTCGCTCTGGCCATCTGTTTTCGGATGAAATGCTGAAGACATCTTCCCCTTTGCTCCCAGCAATCCGAGTAATGTTCTCCAAAAACTCGACACAAACTGCGGGCCTCGATCCGTGATAATCTCTTTGGGTACGCCATGGAGCCTGACCACTTGGTTAAGGAACAACTTGGCGGTTTCCTCTGCGTTGATGTCCTTGCGGCAAGCGACGAAGTGAGCCATCTTTGAATATCTGTCTACGATGACCAGGATCGAGTCATATCCCTTTGAGGGTGGCAGCGCCGTTATGAAGTCCATAGTCACAGCTTGCCAAGGCGCTTCGGGGATATCCAAAGGTTTTAGCAGTCCATATGGGCGGTGTCTTGGGGGCTTGGCTCTGCTGCTGTCAAGGACTGGGGGAAGTCCCGACATGGTGAGAAGAGAATGTGAGAAATTGTAATAATAAAAGAAGAATTTATGAGGGGAAAAGTCGTTATTCTTTATTATTTCGTGGAAAAGCAGCACACTTTTAACAGTGCTGCTTACAAATACTTTTCACATGACACTGCAGATATCGCAGGAACGAATGTTGTCTCGGATAAATTGACGTTGACGCGGCCACCAGTACGTCCGCGTAATGAGTTCCACTGTCTTTTTCACACCAAAATGTCCTGCCGCAGGGGAATCGTGGTACTTCTGTGTCAAGCTGGGCTTGACTTCGGAGTAGTGAAAGAAAGGTGAAGATGGAAGGGTAGGAGTAGAAGTAAGTTTTATTACTTCAGTGAAAATGTTAACCAAACTGAGGGGGAAAAGTTTGGCTGAACCCCCCAGTATATGTGAAGACAAACACGCATGGCTCATCACGTGGTGGTTTCACAATAATCCCAAAACAGACAACACAACAACTTCTTTTCAATATACATACCAGATCCAATCCTAATTGGGAAAGCATTCTTGCATCGACATTACTTTCTTCCACGACCTTCCATAACCCTCCATGATGTTCCATGACCTTCTATACTATTATTATTATTATTATTTTCTTATTTTA
>QZWR01000071.1:0-47352 GCA_004114325.1 Zoophagus insidians
GTATTGTTAATCTTGAAATTATTTCCCCACAACAATATGGTCCATAATATACCAGCCCTCACACATGTATTCCTCTTCGCCTTCCACAGAGAAATTCCCACATAATGTCTTGGAGTTTGCAAATGTCCGCTGGTCTTGGAGGGCAAAGCTGGCTGTGGTAGAGGGTCTTGGAGGGCACGCATTGTCGGAAAAAAATAAAACCTTTTTTTAAATTTCATCAGGGTTAAATTGTCACGAACAAGAATATTTTACTCAATCACATGATCTTAAATCGAGTTGGCAGCTGTCAATGGTTCTTCTAAAGGAACAAAGACACTTGACAACAACGAAATTGATAGATATAACTTTAACGTAAGAATTATGAGCTTAATGGGAATAAGAAAGAACTTTAAATTCATTTTAACCTTGAATTCTATATAAGTCTTTTTATTTTCGCGTGCTCCTCTCACTCCCAAAAAGAAAACCTAAACTTAAGAACTCTCGTTTAACTCTAGTCTAATCGAGACTGGTATTGTAAACTAGGAGTTATTGAAAGAATTATTGTCACTAAAACGTGACAAAATCAACTCAGGTGATTCTCTCGTGGACTTTGCCGTTGATGAGAAAATCAGCAGCGAATGAACTCTTTAACATTTCAACTATTAACAAAGTTTTCTCCCCTTAAACCAACATATCTCCTTATTTCCTGGCATTGATAGAAATGCAGCATTGTTGGAAGCTCAGTTAAAACAAGCTCTAAACACCAAGTCTGAAGCACTCTTCACTTCAAATGTCGAGTATCTCCGTGATTGGTATATCTTGCCCCAGACGATTATAACGCTAATTCTTACCCAAATAGCTTGATGGAAATTTACACCGACTTGCTGATGGAGTATCCTGTGGAATCCATGACGGAATTTATGGATGAAAAGTTATGGAGAGTGGTATTTCATCAACCTTTAGAAATTATTCGATACAGGATTAAAAAAGTATCTCTTTTGCCTTTTCTCCATCATAACCCCTGGCTAGTTGGAGCGAAAGTCGTTGAATTCAGCCCAGGAAGAGTTGAAATTACAAAGACAACAGTTATTGGAACAGCTGGAATTAGCAATTGGTTTTTTCTCAACTCTTGGAAATCAACTTCAATCAAAATATCCTGTACAAATTCCAAAAGTCATATTGGGTTAGTTCTATTCCCCTAGTTCCATTTTTTATCATCTTGATTATAGCTTGTTTTGGCACAAGTTTTGATACTGCTGAATGTGAAACCTCCACTAAAGTTTTAATTGCTTGTTCACTATCACTTCAACGGTTTGCCATTTGTATTGGAGATCTACTGCGTTATGCCTTTCAAGCCAATATTGGAAGTGAGAAACAACTCCTCCACTCCATGTCGAAGGAGTGGTATCTTGCGGCAGTTCGAATAAATCCTGATGAAGGTATATTGCTTTTAATGCGTTTATTGAGTGGCAAATAGGAATGGCTTTTGGACAGTTGGCAGTTCAAGCAAGTGGAGCTTGCATCTTGGACAGTGTGTATTATAATGCGTTGGGGTATTCCTCTTCTCCTTGCTTGGTATTAAGCTATGAATTTTATAATAGTCTTTGTACAAAGCGACCTTCAGTTATTTCTAGGGATAACGTAAAAGCTATTTTTACAAAACTTGTAACTACATCTGCTAAAAAGTAAATTATCATTACTATTGATTTTATGAATGCATGAATATCCTTAAAGTAGTGGATCAAGTGAGCTCGAATGTCTGAGGATTATGGGAGAATGTTTCTTGAATCAGTACATTCTTCCTTTAGGCTTAAAATACTTACCTTTTTCTTGAGGAATTTTAATTTGGACGATGTTAAAATCTTCAAGGATTATTTGACATTGGACCCGAACAACATAAAGAATTTGAAAAAGTTGATTATTATTGGAATTTGTTTCCTATGGCAGTTACAGCAGGATTCCTCCATTTCTCCTGCGGTAAACGTTAAAAACGTTCAGTTATTTTTTCTTTTGCTCATTTTGGAAGAGACAACATTGACGCTCGATATCATCTCGTCATTCGACTTTTTCAAGGAGAAATCTCTTATCTTGGAAATGTTTGGTTGCATTCTTCCTTGCTTTAACTTTTTCATCTCTTGTATTTCCTTAATTGGTCAATTATACGAGTTTTCTTTAAACAAAGCGGAGAAAACCTGTCCTTCTTGCCTATACCATCAATCATTGCAGGTATTATTGGTGATTTCCGACTAATTAAAGTCGGTTAGAAATTCAAGGAGTTTTTTGAGAAATTATCGGCTATTTACGATTCACTCAAGGCCTTAGATCATGTCCAATCTTTTGGTCATAAAAACAACACATCAGCATGTTCTGTGGATTGGGATTACTCAGGGTTGATGTTTTATCGAGACTTTTATCGCAAGTTGAAGTGGGAAAACATGGAATGTGATCTCGACCTAGCAATTGTTTATTCTAGGATTAAAAGATGTGCATTTAGCATAATCCCCATGGATGTAATTAGTTTAAATACCTAATTAATCTCATTTATTACGCTAGAAGAAGAGATTTACCTATCAAAGTCAACTTGATAGATTTTTCTATGATGATCCTGAATCAAAGGTCCCCTTGCTAATAATCCTTTAGCCTAACAGAATATATAGAGAAAGGAAAAGATGAAATTGATGAAGATTATGGCTGAACAACGGCTGCTTACCGAAGTTCAAGGCTTGGAACAGAATCTAAGCAAAATTGGCGTTGTTCCTAGCACGGTGATGAGCAAAATGAATAGGTTTATACCATTTACAGCTGCTTGGAGAAAGCACTTTCCAATACTTCAACAGCTAGTTGATAACAAAAAAGCTGTCGTGGTGTTACTCCAAGAAGGTTTTATTTATATATCCGTTATCTTACCGAATGCGCCATATCTAGTCATTGCTGAATTTGATGATGCAAAGAAAGGACTAGGAACTGAAAGCACTAAGACGCGAGAAATAATCAGGTATCTGGACAGGAGTCTTAAGCTAAAGTCACCATGTTTACATGTGGTAAAGCCCAATGAGAGAATAATCGTGAATGTTCCCAGAAGATTGTATGAAGAAAATGAAGAAGTGGAGGGAGAAAACATTATATTGCTAACCGAAGCAATTCAAACAACACTTTGGCTTATTCAACAAGGATTCCAAGTAACTGTGTTGTTATCGTTAGAGGAGAGTCTCATTTATCAGGCTCGATTGGAGGCTTTTAACGTGCCTTGGAAACTTGCAACTAAGGTTGAAATATAATACTTTTTTTCTCCCTTACTTCAAAGTGTACAAACTTAATATGGTTTTGATCCCAATTCATGAAGCTGCCACTTCTGGGTAATATTTTGCCTTAATTTCTAAATGTTTGATAAAAAAATCAAATCCAGGTCGACATCCAAAAAGACCATCTTGATAGACCTTCAAGGAAGCTTAGAGGTTGAAGGAGCAGGTGGTTACAACCTTTGCATGAATGTACAAGGGGTAGGAGTTTTATAGGAAGAGGGGGAATTTAAGGAGTGTAGTAGGAAATAGCTTTTATTCGTATCGGCCAACAACTATTACAAGGGAAATTGGTAAAACTTGAACATCCCTTTGCGTTATTATTACACTCCTCCACTTCGTCACCAGGAGAAGAAAGCTTGGAAATAACAGAATGGATTTATGAAAAATGGCTTTTTTCTTCTCGTCCTACTCCTATTACCGAAACTGAGCAGCCAAGGCTAAGTTGACTTGGCAATTCGAATAAATTCTCTTATTAGTTCACCGTCTTTGTTTCCATCCGTTTCTACCCCACTGCTCACATCAACTCCCCATGGTCGTACCATCTTGATGGCTTCAGCGACATTGTCCAGGTTTAATCCTCCTGCCAGTATCAGTGGTTTTTCTGCTAATGGTTGCAGGATTGACCAAGGAAACGCAACACCCTGTCCTCCTCCAGCAGTCCGGTCTAATCTGGAATCTACTAAGGCGAGAGCATGATATCCTTCTCTAGTGATATCAACAATCATATCCCCAGGCAAAGTGGTAAGCTGTGGAGAAACGTGGAAAGCTTTAATGACTGGTCTGCAAAGAAAATTGGAGGTTTCTATAGGCTCATCCCCATGCAGCTGAATAAAGTCCAAGTCAGCTAATTGAGCAATATTATTGATTTCTTCAACGCTCTGATTCTGAAAAACTCCTACAATTTGTACTTTTTTCCCTGCAAATTTGGTCCATCTAGAATCCCAATCATTGGCATTTTCAGCATTATTATTTGTTGGACTTGTGAACTTGGTCTTGATGGCTTGAGTTATAGCCCGAGCTTGCTCAAGCGTTACTAATCGTTTAGAAGTATCCACAAACACAAGTCCCAGGAAATCTGCCCCGGCTTCTACTGCTTCCAGTGCTATTTCCACGCTAGAAACTCCGCATATTTTGACCTTGACAGGATTTTTGCAAGGTTTTACGTTGTTTTCGGGGTTGATTTCTTGACTCTGGCTGAGTGAATGAATAAGCTGCTTTGGGTTATCAGCTTTCATCAAGGCTTCACCAACAAGGATTGCTTTAAGCTTATTGTTGCTCTTTTCAAGAAGCTTTTCAACATCACTTCTTTGTTCTATTCCACTCAAGGCGCAAAGTATCACATCTTCAGGGACAATCGAGGCCAACTTTGTAGCATTTTCCATGTCCATTTCGAAAGTGTGTAGGTTTCGATGATTTACCCCGATTACCTTTGCACCAACGCTGATTGCCAGATGCATTTCCTTTTCGTTGTTGACCTCTACTAATGGCTCCATTCCAATTGAACGCGAAAACAAGATTAAACGCTGTAAAAGTGCTTCATCTTCAAGCAAAGCAACAATCAATAGGACAGAATCTGCACCAGCTACTCGTGCTTCGACAATCTGATAGGGATCAAAGAGAAAATCTTTACGCAGTATCGCTGGACGATTGATAAAGCCTTTCACAGCATCTCTTGCTAGGCGCAGATCTTCTAATCGTCCCAGAAACCATTCTGGCTCTGTCAACACAGAAATCACTGAAGCACCGCCTGAAGCATAAGTTCTAGCAAATGCCGCAGTATTAGCGTTTAAATTCAATGGTCCCTTCGATGGTGAAGCTCGCTTTATTTCTGCCATTACTGCTACGGAGCGGTCACTTGAATCGGCGAGGGAGGAGAGACCTTGTAAAAGCCGCTTCTTTAGACAAATCACTGGAGGTGCAAAGGGTAAAAGAAAGGTGAGATTATCCAACGATCTTCCAGGGAGCTGGCTAGTTTGTTGAACATCTTGAATTCTTTTCTTGTGGATTTTTTGTAAAATGCTCTCAGAGTTTGTCGGATTTGAAGGAGAGCTTTCAACTTGGAATTCTGGTAGTTCTGACCATTTTCCTTTGTTCATTTTCAAGAAATTACGAAGCATCAAGCGACCGTGCTCACCACTCAAAATGCTCTCTGGATGAAACTGCACACCTTCAATGCATAATTCACGGTGTCTTACTCCCATAATTATACCATTTTCGGTCTTTGAGGTTACCAAGAGGCTTTCGGGGAGGGAAGGAGGTGAGCCTGATAAAGAATGATATCGCGTTACTCTTACACCTTGCTTGGGAAGATTTAGATACACTCCCTGGCCATCATGTTGAAGTTCGCTTGCTTTCCCATGAACGATTTCACCAGCATTGCTTACAGTGCCACCATAAATCTCATAAATGCACTGATGACCAAGACATACTCCTAATATGGGAATCTTTCCAGCAAAACATTCAATGGCCTTTTTGGATATGCCTGCATCCGTGCTGGGATGACCTGGACCTGGACTTATAACTAGATGAGAGGGATTTAAGGCTTCGAGCTCTGCTAGGGTTACTTTGTCATTACGGTATACTCGAACCTGAGCCCCTTCTTCACAAAGATACTGGTAGATGTTCCAAGTAAAGCTATCATAATTATCCAACAGAATGCAAGACATTTTTATCAAGAAATTGTCACTTTCTTGTATTTTTTGAACTCGTGACTTTGCCCATTTGCAGTTGGAAATATTTGATGGTGTTCATTACACATATTACAGAGTGTAACCATAGGTTAACATTAAAAGTTCGTTATCACAGACTAGTCCCAGTGTTTCCCTTGGCACAACTTCAGAAGTGCTGCCAAATTGTATTCAGACGGTTTTAAGGTATATCGACTGTTAAAAAAACCCCCAAAATAATAAGTCATTTTATACTGGCTGCAGCAATGGTCACCATTTCAATCCACAGCATGAATTTTGAATATTCCCCCAAATTCTGGTTTCATGTCTATTAATTTTCTTTTTATGTTGTCTTACCAGTTACCAGTTAAATTAACTCGTTTCTACATATCGAATTCGTTCTATGTGTGTGCTCTTGGGTTGTGTATCAAGAGGGGTGAAGTGAATGACGAATTGATAAGGCCGTGAAGAAATGTTTATCCGGTTGAGCTTGAGTTGAAAATTATTACTTTTTATGGAATTTCGATCAAACGGCAAAAGGAGAAAGTGGAAAGCTGGGAGTAAATTGTAATGTCTTACATCATCGTCCTGTTATTTTTATTGGAGTATTATGTCTCATCTCCCTGGTGCTACTGCCAATCCCTTAACCACCAGCAGAGAAAGCCATTCTCAGACTCTTGGGGCACTTTGTATCATCGAAAGTGTTTTAAAGGCTTTTTCTTCTGGGGCTAAAGACTCTGAGGACTTGGAAACTTGCCTGCCGACTCAGGTGCTCTCCAGCTCTCACTTTCTCCTGTCCAGCATATTAACTGCACAAAAGCCAGAAATTGAAGAAAGATTAGAAGTCCTTAACGTATCTCTCTTACTGGAGCAAGTTTTAACATTGATCTCTTCCTATGCTCTTGAAAAGAAAGCACAAACTTTATTGACTGGTGGTTGGGAAAATTCCGACGATTTGGAGGATTTTAACGTAAAAGGATCAAAGAGCCAAATATTTTCATTATTTCTTCAGGTTGGTTTCGTTTAATCTTTAAAACCCCCTAATAATCTCTTGGTTCTTTAGTTGATTAAATTGATTATCGATGGTGCTCCTTTGGGATCTTTGCTACAATTTAGCCTTAAGGAACACAAGCGAAAGGTTTCGAAAAAGTCCGAGTTGAGTATATTGGAGTTTTTTGGATTTTCTTCTAATATTCCTTCTGCCTCCCAAAATGCCCGAACGTTTTCACTTTCTAATTCTACTACCTCTACACCCAGGGCATCAATAGTTAATAGAAAGCAAGGGCATAAGAGTTCACCAAGTATTGCTACAGTTAAAGATGAGAGGGGAATAAAAGGTTACTATCTTGGGCTTGAATGCATCATCGATACATCTCGCGAGTTGAAACAGAAGGAAAATAACAACTTTGAAACTTTGAATCGAATTATGGATACTTTAAAGGCTATGATACCTCAAGCTGAGTTGAAAATGCAACAATTAGCTGAGCATTCCTGGAGTATCCAAGTTTTTTTTGAGGAGTATGAACTGCAAGAGAGTACCGAACCTTCAATAATCTCCACGACCAAATCAAAATTTTACGAATATTTTACCAAATTTGACCTTCAGCCATTGATATCAGAAAAGAGTGATGCTCTGGGAAATCTGCTTTCTCAGTGGCTCAAGGGTTTACCCATTGTCGAATCAACGGCTCAACGAACAAGGAAACCCTGTATAACTTTCATCAATATCCACAGTCAGGATAATCTTGAGTCAAAGTTAGAAACTATCTTTTTGCATCGTTCTTCAACGCTGACTTCCACCACTATAGTAGAATCAAGTAGCGCTCCGTTGAAATACTTGAGCGTCTCCCCTAACATAGCAGATATCATTCCGAAATCTGGAAAAAAAATGCAATCGCCGTCATATTTCACTAATGAAAACATCTTTTTCCGCAAAGACGCCCCTAAAAAAATATCCCTTCCGGATAATAATATCATGAGTGACGTGTATGCGAAGTTGATGGATAATCAGAAGCTTTTTCTTGAGAACGTTTATGTAGTTCTTGTCGATTCTTGCCACTATTCTGCTGCAGAGAAGCTACTTCACAAGCTTCACAAAAGAAATTGCCTCCAAAAGGCGCTCAACCGGATCAACCAAGTTAGTGGACAATCTAGCCTAACGGATGAAGACTTTGAGGATGAATCCGATTTTTTGGTCTCTCCATATCTATTGCTCATGAAGCCAATCAGTCCAAGGATATTAATGAAAGCAATGGTTAACTTCTTTGAGGATTTAATTGCTGCTTCTTTGACGATGCAGAATACTCCTTTACTTCCTGCTTACTATCGAAGGAACTCCAGGCAAAATTCAAAAACTAAATCTGCCGAAGTAGTAGGAGGAATCTTAAGGAAGAAACCGTCAATTATTAAGCATTCTCCTTTACTGGAACATTCACTTAATACCAGCCCAGAGGGAGAAGTATTTCCCGGAACAGATGCTTTGAGGAAGAGTATGAGCAAGGGCAACATTTCCCTTAGCTCTACATCTCCAATGTCGATGATTAAGCAGAAATCGACATCATCTCCTTTTCCGCCTGCAAAGCCTCGTCGTTTAAGATCCTCTTCTAACCCTGATGCGCACAAGCAAGGATTGGCCTCACTTGATCGTTTTATGCAAAATGTATATCAGCAGTATGCAAATAACAACAACAGCAATGATCAATTTCCACAAATACATTCACCTACGCATAGCTCCGCTAATATACCCTATAAAGGACAAAGTATTGCGCTTAGGTTATCCAATTCATCCGTATCGGGTGCAATTAATGGAGAGAGTGCCCCTGATGGGAGTCATCGAAACTTTTACGAACAAGCCATGGGAATGCTCTCTTCTCAGGGACTACAAGCTCAAGGTGCCATCTCTGAACTTTCCATAAAGCAGAAGCGTAAACAAAGTACACCAATAATGACCAATAAGGAAGAAATCGCAAGAACACTTCAAAGAAAACCGAGCGAGAGTATTCTTGGAAAGAACAAGCACGGCATGTTATCATCCACTAGGTTAAATCAAACGTTGAAGGGATATGCAAGTTCGACCTCGGAAGAAAGCTTAAGCAAGGTCTATTCACAGCAAAACCATGCCATTGTGCGCGTGTTAATAGTCGAAGACAATCCCATAAATTTGCGGATTTTATTACAATGGTTCAAGAAAAAAGGTATTGCCCATGAAATTGCCCGAGATGGTAATGAAGCCGTTGAAAAATGGAAAGAAGGAGTCTTTCCTCTCGTCTTGGTATGTACATATTAATGGGATAACAAGATGTGCATACTAATTTACTATATAGATGGACATTCAATTGCCTGTAAAGAGTGGCTTGGAGGCTACCATGGATATTCGCAAGCTGGAACGAGAACGTCGAGCGAATGTTTCTTTGACTGCATTGAATGGAGGCGGGAAACTGAGTCAAAGTTTTGCACCTTCCATCATTGTGGCCCTAACCGCTTCATCCCTTCAGATTGATCGCGAAGCAGCACTTTCTGCAGGCTGTAATGATTTCTTGACTAAACCTGTGCAGTTGTCTTGGTTGGAACAAAAGATCCATGAATGGGCGGCCATGCAGGCTTTAATAGACTTGGACGTATGGAGACGTAATAAGGATTAACGAAATAATAACCGCTGCGTGTATGTGATTTTGTGTTTGTATTATTTGGGCAAAAAAAAAGGAATAAGAAAAAAGTATCAATTGATGAAATAAACGAAAAGTAATCTCATAGCAATTTATTCAAGCGCCACCATCAATTCATTCCTAGAAACTGGTCGGGTCATTTCTCGCTTCTTTGAAAGGCCATACAGCCAATCCTGGCTCATCTTTCCAGTACTCCTTAGCCATTGCTGTATCCAATTGTCCAACTCTGGGTCCAGGTTATTCTCAATTTCCGCTGCTGCACTTTCTTTCCAATCCGCCAACTCTACAAATCGTTGTCCTAATAATCGTATGACGTTTAAATTAAGACGCTTTTTTTCATCCCCTCCGCCTCCTCCACCACCACCATCATCTTCTTCCATGCGTTGAAAGAAACTAGATGATTCCTCAATTGATAGCAATTCTGTCAAATACGTAAATAACGGTGGCAGGGTATTCCTAGATGATGACCTGTTCTTGCCTTGCTTTTGAGCTGACGACGATGCTTGTAGTTCTTGCTCCGATAATTCGCCACGAATGTATTTGCGTAATGCTATGTAATTCATTGAGGCGCTGTACAAGGATTGATAGTAAGTAACCTTTTGTAATGTAACTTCATCCACTTCGGACCAGGTATTTTTTAGTCGAGTTATTGAACAGTGAGAAAACCCAGCCACCAATGCTGCTGTTGTATCAAAATCTCGCTCGTAATGACAGATATCTGTGATTTGCAAAATATTATAGATGGCGCAGGCTCTCTTTTGCGGAGTATCTAAACAAAGAATGCTCATCGTAGTGGCGAAACAAATTCGGTTGAATTCTGCGCTATGCTGATGAAGAAATGGAGGAAGTGGACTTCCGTTGCCTCTTTTATCCCTTAGAAATTCTCTCAGTGGAATCCGACAAAATCGAAGTCTTGATAGCTTCATCAATCCTTGGGCCAAGCGGTTAGGATTCACAGCAAGGATATCTTGACAAGTTGGTTGCATGTTCTCTCCATCTAACGAAGCAGAGGCAAGTAGATCAACTGTCAACTTTGTCAAGCTTTCACATTCGCTTTTATCACGGATTCTTTTGATCAACCATCGCAAAATTTCCATTCCTTCTGGCCATTTGATAAAATCTTCTCGGTATTTTTCGACCCAAATTCGGACTATTTCCACATAAGGCCTAAAAACTTGACAGCAACCACACCCCATTGTCAGTTCTTGACCTCTCACGCCCTGAAGGTAATATTCCAATGCTTGATCAATTTCATTTTCTTTCTCGTTTTCACGTTCCCATAACAAACATTGCAAAACCAATAGCTGGCAAATCATTTCACTTTCATGGTTTTTTCTAAGGTTAGAGAAAAAATCAATCATTTCACATTCATCAATATCTTTGCAATTGAACAGTATAGCAGATAACTCCTCTTCAGTATTTTCGTCCTCCGTAGCTCTTAACCCCAGAGCCTTCCATATCATTTCATCATTTACCATCATCTCAAGCGCTGACAATCGTGCCGGTGAAATCGATAAACCAGGAGATACTTCCCCTCCCAGAGTAATTCTGGCATTTGATATCGGGTTCCCATTCATCGTTTGTTGTATGTTATATAATTTCTTCTTCGTCGCTTGAACATATTTGGTTATTTCTCGCTCTTGCTCCATTATGGTCAAGAGCGACTGGACCATTTGTAAGAAATCATTGCTCTCTGGTTCTGCAAAGTCCCAAGGGCAATTTTCCACCCACTTTTTGAGGATATTAAGGACTCGAAGCCTTTGTGCTTTCTCGCGGTAAGTGTCCAATTGTGTGATTAAAGGAGAAAGTAATAGTTTTTCCCGCCGTTCTGTACAATAGAGCAGTTCGACGTAGCGAATGATCAAGAGTCGGCAGAAATCTTGTGCGGAGATGAAATAAGGTCGAATAAAAAGCACAAATCGCAGTAATTTTGCATCAATCACCGAAGCTGACGTAAGCCCATCAATTAATTGAATAATGCTGCAATGATCCACAGCATTTATTGATTGTTCCTGCCTTATGCTTAAGAGTGGATCCAAAAATGGCCAATAAAAGCTTGTTTCAGTACTTGTAGGTTCATCCAGTTTTAATTGATTGAAAAGATTGACACCTACCACACTCTCAATATATTTCAACCCACTTGCATGGATTTTAATAATTCCTAAATCACGACGATGTTTCCAGGGAAATGGTTTTTGTGGGGTTTTTGATGGAGTTTCGATTTCTGAGTCATTCTTAATATCGGGTTTTGGAACAAATTGCAATGATGGTGTTTTCAAGTTTTCGGATTTTACTTCAGGTTCAACATTCAAATTTGGAATGAGATCGGTCAAGACTTTTTCCAGGTTAGCTGAAAGGCCATTGTAATCATGATCAGGGGTTATCGGGCTAAGGCAAGCAGAATCATCCCTTGAAAAGAGAGAAGTATTGGCTGCACTATTTAGAGTGGAAAAGGACAACAAAGGAAAGGATTCCTGAAAGCTATGATCGGCAATTTGTTCAAGATTGTATAAATCATCAGAATCAGGCCGATCTTGTTCAAGCTCTAACTGTGCTTCATTTTCATTGCTTGTTGAAGTATTTACTTTTCCCAAGTCAAGGGAACGTGGTATATTGTCCAGGTTTTCCATTGGAGAGAGAGGAAACGGGCTAAAAGGGAAAGAATGAATTCCTTTGTTTGTAGTACTTATAATGGTCGTGATTTTGTTATATCCAGGTTGAGAAGAAGTAGGAGACTTTAAAATTTCAAAGTTGGGATGAGACGCAGATAAAATAGCAAACTTCTCAGAAGTTTCCAAGGGAGTGTTGAAACTGAAACTATTTCGAGAGAAAAACCGACCTAATTTCAATTTGGGAGGTTGTTTTTTTCGGAGAGAGGAACTGCTCGAGTTAATGTTGTTGCCATTGCTACCCGCGGCAACGGTGGTTGCATTAGACGACAAATGTTTAAATGTTTTCAAAGTAGCCATGCTTTACGCATCGACTGGAGCAGGACACTTTTTTCGAATGTTTTTTGTACGTGAATGCTGATCTTTGATATGACAGAAAGGGAGTAGGGGAAAATAAAATCGTCTCGGTTATTAAGAAGTGTGTGTAAAGAGAAAGGAAGGAAAGAAAGGGATTTATCATCCTTCACAAAACAAAAACGCGTTAATTAAGAAAATATTTTCTTTGTGACGTATTTTAGTTTAGAATTCATAAAGACAAAACACGTGCTCCAGACGGGGTATTAAGATACCACGTGCGCTCCATCTTTCTTGTTCAAGTTCCTTTCAAGCATACAACTGGTAAAGTCAGGTGCAGAAAATAATTTAAAATTTCGCGGTGAATTTATTGTAATTTTAATATACGAAACTCAATTGGCATCAGCTGACTTTTGGACACGTGGATAATTTCGTCTCTTCCTCTCACACACACACTCTCTCCAATCAATTTCTAAGCATTTACCGTTTTCCCAGCAGCAATCCTCAGTAGTTGAAAGTGTGAATTTCCCAAAGCTAAGCTTTCCTACATCCCCTTCCCAATTGCCCGTGACGAACAACACTTTCATGGTGGCCAAAGATTCTGTGTTGTTCTCCCCCACTCCTGTTCGATCCCAATTCAAAAACCCCTCCACCAACTCCTCCGTCGGCTCCTCCCATTCCCCTACTCCCTCCTTCCGTTCTCTCAACACCCATCAAACCCTTGACGAACTATTAGACAGGTATGACGAAGAACGAATCATCCTTGGTGCTACCACAGATGAGGAAACCACAGAAGAACAGAAAATCTCCTCTCTCAATCGCCTATTAGCACGAGCTGCTTCTAATGGGGATGCTAAGAAAGTCCAGGAACTCTGTCGAGATGCTCGACAATATTTGAACCTTGACGCACAGGATGAAGATGGCACCACGCCTTTGATTTATGCTGCTTGTTTTGGACATTTAGACGTCCTTTATGCTCTTATCAATGCTGGAGCCGATGTAAATGCCCAGGATAAATGTAACTTTGTTTAACTGAACCAGTTCTGATTCTTTAGCTGGTTGGAGTGCTCTGATGTGGGCGACTAGCAATAACCACGATAAGATTGCCAAGAGTTTGCTGGATCATGGTGCCTCCACTACTACTAAATCTCGAAGTGGGCGTACAGTTATGCAATATGTCAAACACGCCTTTACCCATGATGGTGCTAGTAATGAAAAGCTATTAGAAGCTTTTAGTAATCCTCAAGATAATAATGGATTGGCTTTCAGTTGGACTGGTGATTTGACCGCTGGTGGATATTTCAAGAGTTCCAACGTATGCAAATCTGACGTAGAAGTTGACAAGGAACGTCAATTGGTTTTGGAAACGGCTGATCACTTGGACATCGATTTGGAAACACTCGGATTTGAGGCAAAAAATGTACGTCTCTTTCTATTTTTATAATTTACATCTTCTTTAGGAAGAGGAAGAGGAAGATTTGGGCCCGTTAGAGTTTAACTGGAATGCATGTCTTCCAGGACAAATGTTTGTTTACTCTCCCGATGATGTGGATTTCATATTGGACACAGTCATCACGCATCAAAAACCACTTTGCACCAGAGAATACAAATTTACTCCAGCAAATGTAATTTTCTTGGCCTCTCGATATGCCTATCATTACAGTTCTACTGAAGCCTTGGCTGAGTTGCTAGAAAAGACTATTTCTAAGATTAGTTATGTCATAACTGTAAGAATTTCTCAACTAACAAAGTAATTAATCCTGTGGGGGGTTACAGACACGACGAGAAGTCCCATTTTTGGCTTTTTGGATGGCCAATTGTAATCAACTACTTTACTATCTTAAGAAAGATGCAGGGATGGTGCAGGCAACCGTTGTATATCAAGGAAATCTGTCTGAACTCGTTAGCGAGATCTTTGAGCATCTCTTTCGCGATGTTCAACGGAGACTTGAAGATGTAATGGGACCTGCCTTCCTTTTGTACGAATCTATTCCCTTGGGCGAAGTCAAGTTCGAATCTGAAAGACGTAGTATATTTTCAGTAGTACTTCCGCCAGATTCACCCATTTTGATGCCCAGCACTACTTTACCTTCTACTCGCAGTGGTAATCGGTCAAAAACCATTTCTTCAAATGGTCGACCGCCACCAAGACCTGCGGTTCTAGCAAGAAGATCGTTAGCGATGCCTAATGGACCTCGGTCAGTTACGGCTCTGCTCTCTTCTACGCTATTTATACTGCAGACATATGATGTTCATCCTATATTGATACATTATACTCTGTCGCAGTTGTTTTATTATATTTCTGCGGAAATATTTAATCAAATCTTGACAACTAAAGGATTATGCTGCCGAAGTCGGGCGCTACAGATCCGATATAACATTGCTCAATTGGAAGACTGGGTTAGAACCAACCACCTTCCAAAAAGTTTATTTCTACATCTTCGAACGGTGATTGAATTATTGCAATTTCTTCAGTGCATGTCTCAACTTCAAGACATGCAAGCTTATATCGAAACTGTTCGAGAGTTGCCTCGATTAAACGCGTTACAGATACGCTTGGCCTCGATGATGTATAGATACGAAATAGTGGAATGCAAAATACCAGACGAGATTCGATTATACATTGAACAAACTGCCATCGATACGCGAAGGCGAATTCTTCACATAACTGAAGGAAGCGAAGAAGAATCGGACACAATTTACAGCCAACGTAGTGTGGTTGACTTGGACCGAGATGCCAGTGGCAGGGTTGGCGATACTGACCTGTCAGAATTAATGGATTTGGATCATATTTTGCCGTTTTCTCTGCCCACCGTAACTGAAATGGACTTGGGTTGTGGCGGGAAAGACGTTGGTCCAGTTATTCCTGACCAGGTTTTGGAATCGCTCTGTCGCACGAGCTGTGATATGAACGTGTAATTAGTAGTTGTTATGTTTATATATTTTCGATTTCTCCTTTCTCATTGTAATTCCTTGTTAACTTTTTGGCTTGAATGGATGCGTATTCTGAACAAATCGAGTTACGCGCAAGTCGCATCATCAAACCAGTTCTAATAAAGCTTAGGGCATTAAAAGCCACTTTAGATTCATCGCCAGCTTTAACAGAAGAGATGATGAAACCCTTGGAGGACTGGGTAACTCCGGCTAAATCTTCAATGACGGTTACTTTCAGCATGAATACGAATCAACAACGACAGGGCATATTTGCTAATTTCACCAGAGCGACAAAACCCCTAAGAAGTAAATTTTCCTCCCAACTTACATGATTCAAGGAAGAACAACTGAACATTACCGTCGATGGCATAGTGCTTATATTCGAGAGTTGACGGATTGTGTGCAGACCAGTTTTTCGAAAGCGTTGAAGCAAATTCCCCCCTCCTCCTCTTCCTCTTCCTGTAATGGATATCCAATATTTCCATCTTTGTTGACCATTGCTTGTTTAAATTATCCCATTGCTACTTTGGATGAAGGCATGGCGTTATTAAGAGAACTTCCGGATTCATGCCACCAGTACTACTTCTCACTCTTTATTTATGAATTATTAGAATAATGATATTGATTATTCTGGTCCGAATGTGTGAATCTTGCTTGGAAAAACTGCCTGAAGCCTTACCAAACCTCTGTATTTGTGTTTATGAACAAGGTTTTCCATTTCTGGTAGCTCTTTTGCTCCTGTACAGCTTATCTAAGTGGTGTGTGGATGTGAAAGGCAGCTAGATTGTTTGATAGATATGTCAAACTGAGGTTTCCGACCAAATTGGAAGAAACCGTCAGTTATATGGACCTTGCTAGGAAAACGCAAAATCTTCATACACTCTTTGCCGCATTGACAAAGTATATAAGAAACCCTAAACAATTGGCCCAATCAAACTTGTTGAGATTTTATGCGAAAACTTGTCAAGATAAGAATGTGATGTTGCGGCTTGATTTAATCTGGTTTTACTCCAACTGGAAGACATTGACGTTAAATGCAATTAAAGTATTGACAGACACTTTGACGCCCTCTTCCCAATGGGATTTCCAAGAAGGAGAGCAAAGGCGACTATCTTGGCCAACATGTATTGCTTTATCTGCTTGGCTTAATGAGTTGGTTCGATTGATGAAGACTTTATGGGAATCCTACTTTTATCATCTTTTGCAGTCATATTATCTGCAAGTGTATCCATCAAGTAGTAAGGCTCAAACTTTCGAGCAAGGAGGAATTAGGGAAGAAAGACTGGACCACATTTGTTTGAACTTGCTAGGATTGGTGAAATATTTGGATCCCAATGTGGTCACTACTGGAGCGTTAAAAAAGCTAATAATCCAACTTTGTTTAATGCAAAGTTTCTTGCAAGTTTCCAATGATGCTCTTTTTGACAAACTACCGGGTTATCTCGTTCATGATTATTCTAAAGGATGTTTGGTGGATATGGTTCCTTTTGCAGTGTTATACGGTCTAAGCCTTAGAATGGCAGCAATGAAGGAATTTAGAATTGCTGCTTGGCTTGGGATGGAAGCTTTAACAAGTTTTGATGTAACTAGGGTGAATAATGACCGGGGCTGGAAAAGGGACTTGCAAGGATATCTTCAGGACTGGGAGAACATGCATAATCCGAAAAAGCGAAAATTACAACTTGCCATTGTTGACCATGACGATGATGATCATGACGACTTTGATGACTATGAACAACAAGGGCAAGAATGGTACTTGGTTTTTTTTGGGAGGATAGGTTGCTTGAAAATGTAGGATTTATGACGAAGGTGTTGAAACTTGGATAAATGTGAAATGTCGAATGATGCATAAACCACAAAGAAGAAAGGAGCTGCAACAGGGTGATTACCAAGATGACGATGACGACAAGGAGGATCATTTATTACAAGAAGATCATGGTGATTGGTACGATTAAGTGGTGGTCTTTGCTTTCTTTATCGGTGGACGACGTTCATTCAATGGATGTTTCAAGTAGTTCTGATCATTGGATTTTAGCTTTTCTACGAGTTTTCTCTTAAATTTCCTGTCCAAATACGCAGGATCCACTCGTTGTCCATCCAACACTCGTAGATCCGGAAGCCATTCCAGGACCTAAGAGAAAATGTCACGGATTTTGTCCTATTAATTTACTTACAGTTTCACGATATTTAGCCAAAGAACAAAGTTGGTTTCCTTTAAGATTCAGGTTTTGTAATAAAAGCGCATCTTTGATCATTTCCACATCGGTGAGCTGTTTGAACAAGTTCTTTCCCACATCCAAAATTTTGATCCCTGAGGGCAAATGATCAATCCGAGTCAACATATTTTCATTTAATCGCAATTCTTTTAATGACGGAAGGTTGGAAGGAATTGATTTTATCTGATTATGTGCCAGATTTACTTTTTGTAATTTGATCAACTTACTCAGGTCGGGGATTTCCTTTATTTTGTTCTTCGATAAGACTATCATAATAATTATCCTTTCTAAAGATAACACTTACTTAATGTCTCTAAGAGTTTGAATTCAGCACCTAAATGATCTTCCAACCTGGTAATTTGATTATCGTTAGCAATCAGCGCGATCAGCCGGGAGGGTTTAGGCTTGAGTGTAGGCAAAACTTGAAGACTGGTGATTTGGTTATGAGCAATATTGAGGATTCGAACTTTAGTAAAGGATAAAAAGTTGAGATCCGCCAGCTGATTATGCGAAAGATTCAATTGTTGCAAGCTTTCCAAATGTTTTAACCCAGACAGGCTATCCGAGCTAGACAACTCATTATTGGATAAATCTAGGTGTCTCAATTCTAGAAAATTGGATAAATCATCCACATGTCGAATCCTGCTTTGGCTAAAGTCAACCTTGACAATCTCGTTGCTGGGTTTTCCAACTTTGGAAGATATGACCGCTGGGGTAAGTTTCATTATGCAGGCTAGGTCATGTGATATTTTTCTGATTCCGACTGTGAGGAATGTGTGAATGACTGGGGAATCAGCTGACCTACGAAAGAATGTCGATTTCTGGCTTTGCTGTTGGCAAGATTTCAAAGTTATTGGGACTTCCTGAATCGGAGGTAAGACAGGCGATTCTTCCTGGCTTGGAAAGCATTACAGATCCCTACCAAGTCATTGAAACCCTAAAGGTATCCTTTCCTGGGTTGGACTACTGAACTTGTTAGGATTTGTTGGGGAATTCTGAAGCAAGTTCCAGCTTTATTGATGAATACATTCAGAGAAGGTTTCCTGCATTTATTAGAAAAAAGGATTTCTTTCCTACGCAAGATCAGTTCCAACATGCAAAATTGATTATTCAAAAGGCTGGAAAGAAGACTTCCCAAAAGGAGCGAAAGAAATTTACTTCCAATGTACTCCCTCCTCCCTTATATCCGCTGAACCAGTAGAGCGGATCACCAATGACTACAGATTCGGAAATTCCTGCCAAAATTTTGGAAAACTCCTGCGAAGATCCCACCACATTACCGGAATCCGGGGATAACAAGGAAAGAAGAAGAAGGAAAAAGAAAAATGCCAATGAAATTGATGATCAGCAGCAAGTCAACTGTGGCTGTGCAGGTATATTTTATCTAACAAACAAGGAATTAACCTGACATGGAATGGCATGGATTAATAGCAATTGAACATGCATTATTCACAAATTGTTTAAATTGTGGTCGGATTCACTGTTTAAAAGAGAGTGGGACCAATTGTTTATTCTGTGCTCAGCCATTATCTCCTCGAAAGAATGTGCGTAAAGAACAAGCTGAGGATTATGAAGCAGCCTCAGCGCACAAAAATCGATTACTTGAATTTCAAAACTCCCATGAACAACGCACCAGAGTGATTGGTAAATATTACTACTAAGCAACTTATTGATGGACCGCGTGTTTAGATCAAGTCTCTGACTTTTCTTTTGCAACTGATGCCAATAAAGATGATCTTTGGCTTACAAAGGAGGAGCGAGAGATTGTTAAAAAGGAACGGGAAAAAAGAGAAGCTTTGATGAATCAATCCAAAATGGGAAAAGCAAGAGTTGTAACATTGGACTTGAAGACTGGACGCTTGGTTGAAACCAAGCAAATCCCTCTTGTTATTGAGAAGAACGCCACTTCAGCACCAGCACCAGCATCAGCAGCACCAGCGAAAAGTTCAGAAAAACCACCAGGGACCATGCTATTTGCGGCTAATCCATTGATTAATCCGGAATCCCGACCAATATACAAACCAAGTGCAACACAATCAACTTCATCCTCCAGTGAAACCTTTAAAAAGTATGTTTTTCCAGGTTTAGCTCATGTTTGGAAGGAGAATACCGTTAGTTCAACACGAGGATTTCAATGCATTACAGAACTAATTATCAATAAATCTCACTTTTGGCATTTAACTCGTTAATTTTAAGCTTAAACTTACTGAGAGTAAAATGTTTGCAATAAAAAAACAGCAAAAAAGAAGGGTTGGATTTTTCCTGAATCAAAACTGTCTTTTTTTTCCTTTGGAGATTTTTATCGTTTAAACAGGAGTAAGGCTTTTTTTTGGGGGGTTGAAGCTCACCTCTCATTGAGGATAATAGTTATGGAAACCACTCCAGGCGCATCAGGTAAATCCTCAATTATAGCCCTTTTTACATTGCCTAGATGCCTCGCTGACGAAAAGTGCGCATGAGAATTTGCAACAGGCACTCGAAGAAACGTAAACTCGTGTTTTTTTAGCAAGAAAAGTTTAAAGATCTCTCCTCTCTTCCTTAGTCCTCCCGCCAGCACTGAAGAATCTGCTTGTCCAGACGAGGCCAAGGTTCCAGACCAACAACTTCAGCAACTGACCGAACCCCCAGCCCTATCTCCAGTACCAGCTCCATCTCCAGTGCCAGACCAAGAACCAGTACAAGACCAAGAACCAACGTTAAATCATTCAGTTACTCCACCCCCAGAAGAGTAAGCTTAACTGCAAAATAAAGCTCATAATATAGAGCTCCAGTGGAGGATCCGTTTACTACATTAGCGGAAGATGCTGTCAACGATGGCTTGGATCGAAGTTCTAGCTACATTCCAAACTCTCCTGAACCGGAAGCTCTCCATACTTCTGAAACGTTGGTGTTTTTTTCATCCAACTTGATTTTAACAGAATTGCTAGAAATAATGATTGGAAAGTCGAGTCCTTGAACTACTTGCTATGTGGTTCACCCTGCGATGGTCGTACCAGACATTGTATATTAGACGGAATGGTTCGTGGTATTTATAACCCCACGACTACAGACACTGGCGAGTCTTTGAAAAAGGCCGATGAATCCACCTCAGTCAAAGATTACGTACTTACGAATGATTCGGACCTGACAGAGGCTAAGCTTGTTCCTTTACAGAAGCTTACTGAAAGCCAGCTCTTGTCATCAGTGGAGGATTACGACTATACGAAAACGCAGGATGAGATTGTAGTTTTTTACTTTGAAGGAAAGGAAATTAGCCCACAGCTGCTTGATGAAGCCGCACGAATTTCCAAGGAACTTCCACTATTGGCAATAACTAATGGTTTGGACGAGCTAACCGAAGTGAGAAAGGGTTTAGTGGAGCGGCAGGTGGAAAACTTTCTTTTTCCCAAGTACGCTGCCCTTACATTAGTGATGTTTTGTACAATGCATGAAACAGATGTAGCAAAGGCTTTTTACATCGCCAAGAAGAAAATGCAAAAAAAGCGACGAGATCGCGATAATCAGCTTAGAAGACTGCGAAAACGACAATGTGGAATTCATTTCTTGAAAGCTTTGTTAATTATTACCGTCTTGTCATGCTTGCCTTTTGAAGATTGGTTGGGTTGGGAAAAGCGATATACGCCGATGGTATGGAAGGCCACAGAATTAGTAGATCGCTGGAACGATGTAAATTCGTTGACTTTATCTGAGAAAGCCCAAGATTTTTCCACGATAATTCTGCCAAGTGACGGTGATGACCATGTCGATAATAAAGCAGATATTGAAGAAAAGTTGGAAAGTTCTCAAGAGCCAGAGCCTGCATCGGAACCTGAACCTGAATCAGAAACTGAGCAAAAGAAAGAAGAAGAGAGTGAATGGAAATCTTGGTTTTCTAGCTATTGGCAGTCCATATCACTTAATACCGACGTAAACGAATGGTTAAAGGAACATGTTCAGGTGCCATTGATCAATGCCTTTAAACCTTTGACCAATCCAGAAGAAGTTGACCCAAAAAATGCTACCTGGTATGAACATACGATAGTTGATGTTTCCGATACAATTCTTGACTATTATGGGCGAATAACTGGATATTCTGAATATTTGCTGCAAACGCGAATTGAAGAAAGAGAAAGAAAGCGGTTAGAGAAAAAAGCACAACTTGAAGCCGAGATGGCTCAGCTTGCCTATGAAGAATACATATTTGGAACAAACGAAGAAGCCGACACAGAAGACGAGGACGAATTCGAAGCAGAGGGGTGGGAAAGATGGATGTCGAAGGGAAAGAGAATAAGCCGCAAACTGCAAAACCGATTTATCCGATATTTCTATGAATCCTATAATAAGATCAAGCGCGGCACCATAGAGGTTCAAGAGTCGATTCGATGGATTACCTTGTCAGTGATTGAAACGTGGAATAGGCGAGTGAAGATGGCATTGCTATGGTTTTCACCCGAAGCTACTACGGAAGATACTGCTAGGAAACAAGTTCAAGAGGTGGTGGAAGAGGTGGAGAGTAAAGTTGAGTGAAAGAGCGAGTGGTGAAAATAAGCGACCACAAGTTTGACAAAACAACCATAATCACTAAATAAAGATAAATATTTACAGCAATTATTGTTTTATTATCCACGAGGTGGGCCTTTTTTTAAACGCCTACAAAAGTTATTTCTTTGGCCTTTGTTTACAGTGGCCTGAAGGAATTGGTTAAGCGTGGTAGAGTTACACTTCTTGATGTTACACTTGGTACTTGCGCGAAAAAAACGAGTATTTTCCCCAAACATCAAGCAGACAAATCCTGTTTAATCAATTCATCAAATTCTCGTTGTATCAAGCTCCAACTGGTCATATCCACAGCACTTCCATCCGATCCCACAAATACGGGGATTTTGAATCTCCTGGAAACTTGTTTTCCCAATTCATCCAGGAGTGAATCATCCGGATTGGATAAAAGTGTGCTGCTGGCGGGAGTGCCCAGGCCAAGCCGAGTTAAGGGAAGTGAGAAATTCAGACTTTTCAAACTAGCAGATTCACCAAACCAGAGGTATAAAACTTGGGGGAAAAAAACGACTTGGAAATGAAAATTTCCTTTTTGAGATGTTTTGATGAGTGGTTGCTGTGGTCCTTCTTGAGCCGTCATGTTATGGTGTAAATCACGTTTTGCACAATAAAGGGAGGGAGGGTTAAAGAGAAGAAGGGCGAAAATTGTTTTTTAATTCTCGTAGCTTCGCCATTACTTTGATGGGATCCTGTTCTCCAGTAGCTACTCTCATACTCTCTGTACTTGAGAGAGGGTGAGTGGTGTGGTGGTGGGAGGAGAGGGAAAAGCTTACTTGTAACGCATAAAGGGATTAATCAGTAATTCCTCACCAATGGTCGAAGGAACTGTACATTGGCCTATTTCTAGTAACTTTTTCTAACCATACAAATAATTAATAATAAAAATAATAATCACCTTTAATAATTCATTGTTGGGATCAACACTAAGGGCAAACTAATATTCCCTAAACATGAAAATTAAGGTAGGGAGGGATTACCTTCAAGTTTGACCTGGTATACTCATGACCACAATAAACTGCAACATCATCACCCAAGCTGGCCAAGTATTCCATGGCTTGGACCATTTGTGAAGCAGGTCCTTCAAAGAACTTGCCACAGCCTGCTATAAACAAAGTATCACCAGTAAATACCGCCTTTTCCCCTTCTTTTCCCTCTTCTTCTTCTACGAGGTAACATACATGACCACTGGTATGACAGGGAGTGCTCAAAACGGTGATTTTCAACTTTTCCACCGTTAGAACCTGACCATCTTGGACTTTTCTATCAATCGCCATGATTCTTTCATCCCCACCCCAAACCTCTGCGTTGGGAAAAAGAGCCTTCATATCGGCATTACCTCCAGCATGATCCCAATGATGATGCGTGGTAAGGATGGCTTGAATGGTTTGTCCTGGTGGAAGCTGTGATTGAACTTTGTGGGCTTCTACTGGGTCGATGACTATTGCAGAACCACCTTTTACCGTGTCTTTTGAGCTGGTTGGAAGGACCAAGTAGGCATAGTTATCTTGTAAACAAGGAATGGGAATTATTTGCATCTTCCTAGTGATGGTGGTGGTTAAGAAGGATCGAATCATGGAGGGATAAATCGATTTATTTCTTGGAAACAGCGAATTTTTTCTCCATTTCCATAATACTAACCACATCCTTGGCCTAACAACACACTCGTTATAAACAATAACAACATTAATTATGTCGCTCTTGATTAGCTACCTTTTCATCATATTCTGACCAATCTCCTTCACTTAGATCCACTCCAGTAAACACCGTACCAGATTCACTTCCCTTGACCATGAAACCGTCCTAACCACCACCACCACCATCAACGTGTTATTTGTGTAGAGTAAATGAGGAAATACGCGTAAATCAACATCTACAAATTCCAAGCCTCGGCATTCAAAGGTTAGCACTGGGACAAAATCCGTATGGTCATCATTTAAAGGAACAAAGGGACCACTAAAAGCTACCCCACCACCACACTCAACCTTTTCAGGAGGAGGCAAAAAATACCAGCCCAAGCTTCTTTTTTACAGAATTTGCACTTCATCACCAAATTAGCTTCACCATTCCTAAGCTTGATTTCTTCCTACACTCCTCGTTGTTTATGAACAGGCTGGATTATGTGTACACTGCGATTCATGGATATCCAGTTATCATCGGTACTGTTGCAACTTCCACATTTAACCTGATTTCGGAATTCGTCATGCTGGAGTGTGAAAGAGAGTGAAATACCTTGAAATGCCAATCAAAGTCTTGTTCATCGACTGGTTGGAAAGCTGTTACATTTTCTAGCTTTGCTCGTAGTAACAAGTTCAACTTCTACTCCCTCTCTCGTTCAAGTTTTGGGAGGTGTGGAGATACCATTTTTTTTGAGATACTGATGATAACGTGTCTTTGTTCAATGATCCCTACTACAATGATGTTTTCCAGTAATTAACCGTGGCTGTTATGGACAATTGTAGAGATGGAGAGGAAAATGACTAGAAGGGAATAATTAATTGATGGAAATGTTTTATTTGGTATTAAGGTTTTTTCTCAGCTTTCTCAACAATCAAAATCATCACTTTTTATGGCGTTTGTTGTTGTGCAAAAGTGGCGAGAGAGAAGAGAGGCGTCTTTTTCCTTTTCAAAACTCCCCTCTCCAACTCTTTCTCTCGCACCTTTCTCAAGGCTTCCTTCAGAATTCACTTTCGCTGTGGCACGTGGCCACAGCCATGTATCCAGAAACCAAAAATATCGACACTGCACTTCCAACTTCTCCTACTGCTGCGCATATACGGGACAAGGGCGAGGGGTTGCATCCTGGAGATAGCTCTCCCAGTGAGGTTCCCGAGACTGAGGTAGCAGGTGGCTCAGACACGGATGAAGAAGAAGCTGAAAGTCAACTACGTGTTTCTACCCTGTTGCCCCTTATTTTATTCTTTCTCTGCTACTTAATCTTTGTTGTTCTTTTTACCATTTATCGTAAAAGACTGTTTCCTTTAATCGACGACTTTAAGAACTGGGTTCGTGCTTATGGCATCTAGTAGATTTCCTTCCTTCTTCTTTTGTTGTATTCTAACCTGGGGCATCTTAGTGGAGGAATGGGAATTACATTGATTGTTGGCATTACTGCTTTTCCTCCCGTACCTGCTTATTCCTTCATGTCGGTACTTTGTGGGGTCATTTACGGATGGCATGGATTTATCCCCTTCTTCATCGGTGCTGTGTTGGGTGCTGATCTAGTATTTATTATTTTCCGTAAATACTGTCATGGTTATTCCCATAGATTAATCAATGAGCATCCTAAAGTATCCGCCGTAGTACGTGCGGTAGAAAGGCGGGGTTTAAAGGTTATTTCCCTAATTATTAAAATATTTATTATTTATTAGTTGTTGTTTTTCATTCGATTGGCTCCTTATCCATTTAGCTTGATGAACGCCATCCTTGCTGGGTCTCGGGTCAAGTTTATAGACTTTCACTTGGCCACTATGTTTACCGTGCCCAAGTTGGTGGTGAATGTGGGTTTGGGCGCTCATTTAACCGACATTGCTCAGTTCTTCGAGCATATTTCTGTCGAGAGATTGGCTATGTTTACCCTGCTGTCCATGTTATCTGGCGCGGTGTTTTTGTATATTTTATGGATTGGTGTGAAGGAGATCCGGCTTTTGGAGAAGGAAGGTGCCAAGTGGAGCAAAAAGGAACGGAGATGGGTTTCAAAGTCTGATTCTGATAGTCCTTTGGTGTAGCCCTTGGTGTAGCATGGAAGAAGAGCTTGATGCTCTCCCTCCCACTTCTCTCTCTCTCCCTTACTACATTCTACTGCACTCTGCTACATTCTTGTTACTTGTGTAGTGCAGGAGTGTTGAGAAAGAGAGAGAGAAAAGAGAATGATAAATTTGTTTTGAAATAAAACATGTGATCAACAGGTGTTCTTTTTTTCATGTTTGACGAGGGTGCTGATAAACTCTTTGACGTTTTTGACCAAAAGGCGGAATTGGCCCAGAGCACCTCCTCTTCCGCTCCTGCCAAGGGCGCTTCAAACAAGCGTAAAGAAGTCCAACCGGTGTCAAAGCCCGTGGTGAAAAAGAACAAGATAGATGCTGCTCCTAAAGCAATCCTGACTGATTCCTTCGAGCTCCAAAGCACTAGAGAAGTCAAGGTTGTCCCAACAATTAGTGAAAAGGATCTTCCTTCTACTGCCAATGATGCTCTAGTTGGTCTAAGTCATCAGGTATATCCTCACTTTCCCCACATCTTTGACATTTCCCCTCTCCTCCCCAAAAAAAAACTAGATTCGTCATAATGTTGCCTTGCCTCCTAGCTACAATTATGTCCCGTTGGGTATGCATGTTGCTCCAACCGTGCCTGCAAGAACTTATCCCTTCAAGTTGGATCCATTCCAAGAAACCTCGATTGCCTGTATCCAGCGTAATGAGTCGGTTCTGGTCTCTGCGCATACCAGTGCGGGTAAAACTGTGGTAGCAGAATATGCCATTGCTCAATGTTTGCGTGATCATCAGCGGGTTATTTACACCAGTCCCATAAAAGCCCTTAGTAATCAAAAATATCGTGAATTGGAATCGGAATTCCATGATGTTGGCCTAATGACCGGTGATGTTAGCATTTCTCCCCAAGCTAGTTGTCTAGTAATGACAACAGAGGTATCCCCTCCTTCCTTCGTTCCTGGTTCTTAGAGATTATAGGTTTTACGATCAATGCTTTATCGTGGTTCCGAGGTTTTACGTGAAGTCGCCTGGGTAATCTTTGATGAAATCCATTACATGCGAGATAAAGAACGTGGCGTGGTTTGGGAAGAATCGCTTATTCTCCTTCCTCACCAAGTAAGACACGTTTTCTTATCAGCCACTATTCCGAATGCCATGGAATTTGCTGAATGGATTTGTAAGCTTCATGACCAGGTATTCCTCTAATCTCGCATTTGATTAACTTATCTCTTGAAAGCCTTGTCATATTGTTTACACTGATTTCCGTCCTACGCCCTTGCAACATTACCTTTTCCCCGCGGGTTCTGAAGGAATCCACCTGGTTGTGGATGAAAATGGGCATTTTCGCGAAGATAATTTTGAAAGAGCCATCTCTACCATAACTGACCGACAAAAAGAACGTGAGGCTGAGATTGAACCTGGTGGTAGTGGAAAAGGACTAAAGGGGAAATTTAAAAGGGACAAGAGCACAGAAGGCCCCAGCGATGTTTACAAGATTATCAACATGTTGATGGTGAAAAATTACCATCCAGTTATTATTTTTAGCTTTAGCAAGCGAGAGTGTGAAAATTTAGCACTTCAATTATCAAAATTGGATTTCTGTGAAGGTTTTTTTTGTCCTCTTTAAAGGGGAAATTAACAATATTTTGGTAGAGGAAGAAAAGAAGAGTGTTGCTGAAATTTATGAAAATGCCGTTACTTCCCTAAGTAGTGATGATCGTAATTTGCCTCAAATCGAGCATATCTTCCCGCTTCTTAAACGAGGCATAGGGATTCATCATTCCGGCCTACTTCCTGTCCTAAAAGAAGTCATTGAGATTCTCTTTCAAGAAGGTCTTATCAAAGTTCTCTTTGCCACCGAGACTTTTTCCATTGGGCTTAACATGCCTGCCAAAACTGTGGTCTTTACCAGTGTACAAAAGTTTGATGGCAAAGATTTCAGATGGGTATCATCTGGCGAATACATTCAAATGAGCGGAAGAGCTGGTCGTAGAGGTCTGGATGATCGTGGTATTGTCATTATGATGTTGGACGCAAAAATGGAACCAAGTGTTGCCAAGGACATGGTCAAGGGCGAAGCGGATAGGTTAAACTCGGCCTTTCATCTTAGCTACAACATGATACTTAATCTAATGCGAGTTGAAGTAATGAGCCCAGAGGTGTTGTTGGAGCGTTGTTTTAAACAATTCCAAAATACTATGAATGTTCCAAACGTTGAAGCCGATATCTTGAAATTGGAGGCAGAAAGAGCCAGTATTATAATCCCTGACGAACCCTTGGTGGAAGAATACTACAATCTTCAACAACAGCATGAAAAGTTCAAGGCTGATATGCGAAAGATTGTTCATCATCCAAGCTATATACTTCCTTATATACTTCCAGGTCGGTTGGCCAGGATTAAAGTGAAGGATGCCGATTTTGGCTGGAGTGCCATTGTTAATTATCAAAAGAAATCCTCCAAGCAAAAATCGGATTCCAACCCAGAAATCATTGTCGATGTGGTACTTCGATGCAAGGCTGGAGGTGATAAGGACCAATTTCTTCCCTGTCCTGAAGGGGAGAAGGGAGAAATGATCGTTGTTCCCTTAACTTTGAACAGTTTTGAAAGTTTCAGCTCCATTAGAATTTATCTGCCAAAAGATTTAAAAACATCAGAGAATCGCCTTTCAGTTAGAAAAACCATGTTGGTAATTACTTTTATCCCACTCTCTCACCCTCTTACTGTTTTAGGAAATATTTAAACGTTTCCCAGATGGAGTTCCTTTGTTAGATCCAGTGGCAGATATGAAAATTACCGATAAATCATTTAAAATGTTGGTTCAGGTATTCCCCCCATCATCAACCATGCTTTTAACTATGGTTCTTGTTTAGAGGATTGAATTGGTTGAGGCTAAACTTTTCTCTAATCCCTTGAACGATGATCCTAACCTGCCAGCATTGCTCAAGTCATTTGGTAAAAAGATGGAACTTGGTCAAACCTTGAAAGAAACAAGGAAAGAACTACAGAATGCCGTTAATATCATCCAAATGGATGAGTTGAAATGTCGAAAACGTGTTTTAAGAAGGTTTCTGCTCCCCTTTTTTACTTATCATTATCGCTTAGATTGGGTTATACTACCCAGGCTGATGTAATTGACGTTAAAGGTCGAGTTGCTTGTGAAATTAGCACTGGGGATGAACTTTTATTGACCGAGTTGATATTTAATGGTGTCTTTAATGATTTAAACGTTGCTCAATCAGTCGCCCTGCTTAGTTGTTTTGTGTTTCAAGAAAAGGTTTTTTTTGGTCAAACCTCTTTTAACAAATACAGAGTGATCATCAACCAAAATTAACTGCAGAATTGAGCGGGCCACTTCAAGTGCTTCAAGTATAAACGTTTATTGCTATTGTTTTGACTTGACCTTAGGAAACTGCTCGTCGTTTAGCTCAAGTATACAAGGAATGCAAGTTGGAAGTAGATGAAGATGAGTATGTTACATCATTCCGGCCTGAATTGATGGATGTTACCCATGCTTGGTGCAGTGTAAATCCTCACTTTATTACATCTTTTCTAATTGTTATTGTATGTTTAAAAGGGAGCCAAATTTTCTCAAGTTTGTAAAATGACGGATGTTTTTGAGGGTTCTTTAATTCGTGCCTTTCGAAGGTTAGAAGAATTGTTGAGACAAATGGCTGCTGCGGCGAAATCAATTGGAAATGCTGAATTGGAGAGTAAATTTGGCGAAGGTTTCCCTCTCCTCTCCTCCTCTTGTTAACCTTTATCTCGTAGGTGTAACGAAAATTAAGCGTGATATCATTTTTGCAGCAAGTTTATACTTGTAACCCCTTCCTTCCTTTTAGCTGAAAAAAAAGTGAGTTTTGAAAAATAAAACTTGGGTGTTGCTTTGATAAATTGTTTTGATTTTTTTAAAAAGCCGATCTTGTACTTTTTTATAAATATATAATGTAAAGAAACAGATAGTCGGTTTGGCGGAGTGGTTAACGCGGTGCCCTGCTAAGGCATTGTCCTTTGGACGCGTAGGTTCGAATCCTACAGCCGACGTCGTTTTTTGAAAAAAGCGTGATTTTTTTTCTCAATTATTTTAGTCCCACTCGAACACACACACCACAAATAAACAAACACTTTTTAACTTACACAATATTCTTTAATTTTTTTTAGCGAATTCTTTTTTTCACTCCCTCACTACTACCATTTGAGCCACCATCTAGGATAGAATCAATGGTTCTTTTTTCTCGATGTGAAGCAGGACCTTTGGGTAAATCCAAAAGGTTGGGTATTGAGGCGGGAGGAGAGAGAGAAGCACTATTGAGAAAGAGGGGTAATGAGAATAATTAGGGGGGGGGGAAATGGTACTTTTTCAAAGTGAGTGATTCGATGGGTTTTTCCAAGGTGTCAAGATCATTCAAGGCAGTAGAAATGTTATTGGGAGTATTAGGAAGCGTGTTGGTGGTGGTAGGGGGAGGAGGAGGGGGAAGGATTGGAAAGCCATACATGTCGGTATCCTTTTTTCGATAATTCAGAGCTGATTGTTCTAAAGGATCTCTGCCATCCCTAACGGCAACAATTCTACGCCCCACTTGTCCCAAGGAAGCAGCAATGGCTTGAGATGAAGGAGAATCATCATTGGCTGGCGGAGAGTTGTTGGGAGCACCAAGGGTAATAAAGCTACTCACATAAACATCGACTTGATCTCGCAAGCCTTGGTCAGGAATTAAACATTCGGGAGTTTGATTAGGAGCTTGACAGAAGGGACAAATAAAGGCGTCTAGGATTAAGGTTTCTCGAATGCCTAAAAAAACCAAGGGTAATATATATATAGAGAGAGAGGAAAGTATAGGGAGGTTACATTCATCACAACAAGATTTATTGCAACAAGCGGTTAAAACTGCGTCTCTGATCAATCGGGAACAAAGTGCGCATAACAGATTCGGATCGGAAGGCTCGGGAATAAAATCGGTATCAGCAGAGACCAATCCGCCTCGGGATTGACGAGAAGCATATTGTTCCCAAGCTCGGCTATAATAAATTAGCGATTAAATGCAGGAGGGGAATACGCATCAGGAGCAGCAACAACGAGACCACCATCAGGCGTAATCATTAAACCAGTTTCACGTTTATCAGGAGCAGCTTCCACAGCACGCAGAAAACTCCTAGGAATTCCAGTAGTTCTCCTTATTTTGGGTTTATCAAAGGCAGGATCGCCATTTGTAGGACAGAATTGGATAAAATGACCTTTGACAATTATTAATACGTGACTTAGTATTATTACCCTTTTGTCCACATCTATAGCATACGTAATTGGCTGGAGGAGGACGATCTTGTAGGTGAGAATGTTGTTGAGCTGGACGACGACGCTGCCCTGAAGCGTTGCCCAAACCAACTGGTGCCACCCTAATTGTTGTTATCTTAATAAAGAGAGATTTCTACCCAGCCATTCTTTCTTGTTCATGTTTCCAATGTTCGCTGGATTGGTTGAACATTGCTTGAATTCTGGCATCTTCGGAATCTTCGTTTTCGGTCAACGTTTCCAAAGGCAGGATGGCGGTAGCAGCCAACTGATCGGCCTCTTTGGTCGGAGGACGCATGGAATAATTGGAATATCTAAGCTCAAAAGCGCATCAGTCTCCTCGATCTCGGTGGGAAAAAGAAAATATGCGCGCAAGTCAATAAATAGGGTAAAAATAATGTTTTTTTTTCGTCGCTGCATATCACTGCCAGGAACAAGGCCAAGGAAAGGAGTAGAGTACCTCTTTGCAGCAGTTCCTATGGCGGTTCCTTGGACCAAAGTACCTCGACCTTTCACCTTGGAGTCCAAGTCTTGGGTTCCACCTGTTGGGGCAGCAACAGAAGAAACCAAATATCTCTGCGCAGAACCTTTTCCTGGAGCAGAAGCAGGAAGTCTACGGACAATAACGGAAGAAGAACGCGGAACCATATAGTTATCATCTTTGTATTCTATATGTATATATGCACTTGATGAGAAATGAAGTAATGCTAGTACCCTCATTGTTATGGGGATTGTAGATGGCCAGGTCAAAGTCCGTTCCTTTGCCTAGCTTTTTGCTGGATAGGATTTCTCGTTTCAAGTCAAATACTGAAATCGCCGTTCCGTCAAACGAGACATGATCGTGATCTTTGGCAGATTTGAATTTGTAGTAAACCACCGATGACATTTCGAGCACAGATTTCACGTGATCTGACCTTGAAATTGCTCATTCTTTGGCTGGCTAATGTAGTAATAATCAATAGAGTCTGTGTGTGTTGCGGAGGGAGAGTGTGTTGTGTGTGGCGTGTGTGGTGTGAGGGAGAGTGTGCTGCGGAGGGATGTACGAAACTCAACCATAAACATCTGTTGAGGGATCTTCTAATTGCAATGCTGTGGAAAGTTCCTGTGTTGAATCGCCAACCAAGACATACACGTGACTGCGCAATGCCAACTCAATGGTTTGAATCAATCCATGATTATTTGGAGGAATTACCAGGAAACAAATTGGAAGATTTATATTCCAATCCCGCTTCCTGTTTGGCAGTGTTTCGGTACAATTTGTGGGTATGTATTGGTGGGATACTAACAGGGAAAAGCTTATTACCACCACTGTCGAAACATCTGATATTGTCGTTGTTATTTGTGGAATTGGTAGAAAAGATAACCCTGGAGCAGTTGTTACAATGGGTGATTCCTACAGAAAAAAGGTTAGGGTTAAAGGGGGGCGGAAGGGGTGAAAAAAGGATAGAGCCTGGAATGAGAGTTTAAGCAAGTTGAAACGATTGCAAATTCTGGGTTGGTCCAAGGATGGGAATATCAAGGTGAATGAGACATTTCGAACACACTTTCGTTATGCTCTTACCACAGGGTAAGTTTTACTAGGGATCAAGGTTAGAAGGTGGAGGGGGAGAGAATAGAGGAGAGAAGCCAAGCTTTGGACTTCACTCGACCATCCCCGATAAGCATCAAGTAACAGTTGATCATTTGGACGAGTTTGCAGAATATCGCTGGGAGGTAAGACCACTTTCTCCCAAACACGACAGTTTTCAATTAGTGATGCTTAGAACATTTTGCATTTTATGGTAGGAACTGCCGATGTAAGAAGACCTCCCTCTTCTGCAGCCACCAAGGTGCTAGAAGATAGCGGATTATTGCGCCGTGATGTCAACCAAAAGCTCAGAATCACGCATAGTGGCTTTAGATTCTTGCTAATGGAAAGACAGGCCCAAGTTTGGGTCTTTCTCTTGCAATACTTGGAATCTGCAGAAGTAATGTTTTCTGTGGTGGTTGGATAAACAGGGGGCAGAAATTGTTGGGAGATACTACGGTGGAGATGTTGCAGTTCCTGTTTTTATTGGGAGGATTACAACTTGGAAATTAGGCGATGTTTGCTAATGTCAGCTTCATAGGATTATTCAATGGACACGTTAACAGAGGTTCAAAAGGCAATGATTGAGGATCTTCAAGATTACGGCTTGGTTTATCGTAGAAAGGTAAAAACAAGAGTAGAGTGATGCTAACTTCAAAATGATGTTGGGTCAAGTGTAGAAAGGATCCCGTAGATTTTACCCCACCCGTTTAGCAACAACGTTGACATCTGATGGAGAATTACATGATGTGGAAGGGACAAGGGATAAACCTGAAGAAGGTTACATATTATTAGAGACAAATTATCGACTTTATGCATATTCAAGTAATAATTTTATCACTAATTAATGACAATACACTGGTAAAGGTTCACCATTACAAATTGCAATTTTGAACTTGTTTTGTGAGTTGAATTGCAGATTCGGCAATTTGTTGACGGGTTTTCTAACGAGAGATAGTTGTAGAGGGGCTTTTCAAAACGGAATTACTGCTGAACAGGTATCCATCAAGAGAGGAACTAACAATGGGTAGATTATTACTTATTTGGAAGTTCATGCGCATCCACAAATGAGAAAGAAAACTCCTGTTCTTCCCTTGACGGTGATTGATCAAATCCGACTTTGGGAAATTGAAAGAAATCGCTTTTCCTCGGTCAAAGGTTAGGGAAAAGTCATTTCGACTAATTTTCACCCTATAAAGGAAATCTTTACATGGATTTTGGAAGTGATCAAAGCTTTGAAGAATTCCTGGAATTTGCTGAATCTATCGGAGCAGTGGAGTGGAGTGGGTCCAGAATGATGGTAATTAACGAAAAAGGAAATGAAGAGGTTAAAGCCTACATTTCCGGCCATTTGCACCAGCAACAAAATTATTATCCCAAGAAAAAGAGAACCTAAATATACTTTTCTTATTGTTTGTTTCAAGCATATCTAATTGTGAGTGAGTGTGTGAGTGTGAGAGAGAGAGGGAGTGGGCATGTGACTGTGATGGCATTTACCACCAGGCCCAGACGATCTACTGCTGGCAATCGGTAAGATTACCAGGGTGATCTTTACACGATTAGGTTACGAGAGTTGTTGGACCGAGAGCATGAGCGTATCCTAGCTTCTAGTAACGGTTTACAACCATCAGAAGAGGGAGAAGAAGAAGAAGGAGATGTAGAGTTTACCTTGGTAGAACAGGGTAAGTAGAACTGCAAATATTCTCATCCTCTGCTTAGATGATGTTGAGGGTGACTTGGAAGAGGAGGGAGATACAAGTTCATCTAGTACCATATCGGATAGCGATACTCAAGACACCGAGGAATTAGCAATAATGTCAAGATCGAGCAAAAGGCGAACCTTGATTCCTCACAATTCAGGGGATTCCTCCTCACCAATTGGTTCAAGGGTTTATAAAAAGTTTGAAGTAAAATTTTTCTAATCTTACCAATGGTGATAAATCAAGGTGGCCAAGGGTGTATCGATAAAGAGAAGAGTTATTGCTCCAACGACCATAGAGGTGAATGGTAGTAGTAGAAAGAACACAGTAACTCCAGTACGTAGATCACTGCGAGCAAGTTCCATTGCCAATAAAGCCGCATTGGAACATCGGATTAGAAAAGAAATGGAAAAAAAGGTTTGAGCAACTTCTTGTTGTTTATAAGAGAGTGGCTGGCGTTAAATGCTACAAGGCTTGCTTAGGCGAAATTGCCAAAAAAGGAAAAACCCCTTCCAGCCGTTCTTACGCAAGAGGAAAGGTTAGTAGAGGCGCAAAAGACTGAACAAGAAAACCTGGAGTGGCTTCGCAATTTCGACAAGTTGGAGTTGGAAAGGAAGAGACGAGCCATTAGGGGGAAAAAGAAGAATACGGGTCCAGTCATTTCTTATCGGTCATTTTTAACCCTTAAAAGTGGTAATTCTTTTTTTGCTATTGACGGGTTAGAGAGTAATCCACCTCCAGATGGGGTTATGGTTACTAGAAACATTGTCACTTTTTCTCCTGGTGTCAACTTTTTGTTGGAACAATTAAAACAACCCGCCAAAGAGGCAAGAAATGGCAAGTTACCACTCCATTGTTATTGTTAATATGGGGGGCGGGGGATAGGTTTTAATGGTGGTGGTGTCTCTCGAGGTGGTGGTGGTGGTGAAGAAAAGTGTGCAATTACTGGTAAAGGGGTGAAATATAGAGATCCTTGGACCAATACACCGTTTTCTAATGTGGCAGCATTCCAAGCACTTCGAAGATTAAGCTTTGTTGATCATTTAACCTGGTGGTCACTTTGTAAGGTTACTTGGAGTAGGCGATATTTAGCCTTTTTACCCATTAAGCCCAAGACACTTGCAACACCTTGTCCGATTTCGGGATTATCAATAAGGAATTCCTTGGATTCTCAGGGTGGTGCTTCTCAAGGTGGTGCTTCTACAGTGGGTGGTGGAGGAATTATAACATTTACACCCTTTTATCATCCTGATTCTCGTGGCATAGTGGAAAGGCTAGAATCAAATCAAGCCATATGGGATGCACGTTTGGGAGCATGGATAGGATGGAGGAATGAGATACCAAAGCTATGGAAGGTGTTGAGAGAAAGAATTAGGCGAAGGCGAAGATTACTACAAATGATGGCTGTTGGTGGTGCTTCTCGAGGTGGTGGTGGCAGTGGTGGTATTGTGGCGAATCGAGGTGGTAAAAAGATAAATTGTGAAGAAGAAGAAGAAGTAGTAGAAGAAGAAGGAGGAGGAGGAGGAGAAGAAGCAACAGAACAAGAAGAAATATTAAATCATTAATTTGGCCTGTTTTTCCAAATATTCCAATAAATCCCTTTTAATCAGATCGGACGGGGTAAAAGAAGAAAGATCACGAAAATTCCTGATGAATAGTTGTTTCCACTTCTTTTGTTCACCAGCCTTTTTGCCACCACCCATTTGTTTCAATATCAATAGTGCTATAACTGCCCTAAACAAGTAGACCCGTTCCAAAGGTAATTCTCTTTCCAAGGCCAAGTTATAAAACAAACAATCAGCACAAGTTGGCGTAGTGAGATTTGAGATGGGAGTGGGAAAGGGAGGAGGAAGGGGTAAAAAGGTATAACAATCCTTTAGGGTGGAATTATCCAATATTACCAAAGAATTAAGTTTGATTAAAATCAGGATAATTTTGGTCCTACACACACACACACACATTACGTAAGCACACACATTGTTGGGATTTAATTATAAACTTACTCCAATATTTCAAGCGGAAGTAGTAAATGTCGATTTATCCAATCCTTGAACAAAGGAGTACTCCATTCAGGCATCATTTGGACTGACTGATTATACTGGCTAAATTCGATCTTGATACCTTCTTCGCTTGTTTGCTTGATTATTGGGCGTAGATCAGGTTGTTTCAACTTTTTAACCCGTTCCAATAATCGATCCAATTCTCGATAAACCTCTTCTGCCAATGATTCCAAGTCACCATCACCTCGAGAAGCACCGCCTCGAGAAGCACCGCCTAGAGAAGCACGATTCAGATGGAGCTCAAGAGTAGAGACTTTTAACAAGGTATGGATATACACATATTCCTTGGTCAAGAAAACCATTGATTCATCTAAAACTACTTTCTCATTAACTCATTCCTGGCAAAGTGCAAATTACTGGTAAAAGGAAAGGAAGGATAATGTAATAATTCCAACAATTCCAAAGCAACCCGAAAACAATAACCAGCAGTAAGCAACCACTGATCTCTGGAATCCTTGGCCATTTCAGTAGAACTCTCGATATTTCTCAAGGCCAACGTCAGCATGGAAAAGGAGAAATTACTTTGATAAAAATGCTTCAATCTTTTCCCTTAGCTCAGGATACCATGTCTTGATAAAATCCCCCTCCTATAAACCACCCATGCTTGTCCTTCTTTTGTCATTACAAAGGGGAGAGAGGAGTAGGCCTACCTGAATGGAACAATTAATCGCTGCTTGTCCAAGCCTTAGCCAAACCTGCCATCTGGTCAACAAGGCTTCATTCTGGGCCAATGCTTTGAACATCCATTCCAAGCAGCAAATTGGAACGGGTTGTTTATTAAACACCGCCTTTTGAAATAACCCCAAACCCGTATTCCACCAAGTTAGGCTTTGATTGTAAGAACGTCGACCTCCTCCCTCTCCTTCTTCCAAAATAGTCTTTTCAGCATTGAATTGATGCCATTGTGCTAATGCCCATTTACTCTTTTGTAGTGCTAATGTGGTGTGGAAACTTGCTAGGTTCAATTCATCAAGTCCTTCTTCCAAAGCCATCATCTCCAAAGCCCGATCGGCCCAACCTGCGCTGATTTGTTCAGCAAGTAGCAAAGAAGAAGTTGTTTCATCATCATCATCATCATCATGAGAAGTGGGGAAACGTCTCAGTAGGTAGTTGGCTTGTGCTATTAATAACCTTGAGCGAGCCTCACTTTTGCCAGCATAAACGGCATCACTTTCTAGTAGTACCAGTAACCAGGGTCGATCTTGTAATAACAGGGCCAGATGAAGCTTTAAACAGATATTCTTGTCAGGCCCTGTTGGCCGTAACTTGGAATAGGCCTCAAATAGATGGCCTTTATAAAACAATTCTGCTGGAGTTGTCATTGTCACGTGTTATTTTATTGTTGGAATGGAGATCATCACTGTGTTGTGAGAAAATCACGGGACAAACCATGTCCAAATCCAGTAAAAAAGTTCTACCATCTCCTGCCCCGCCCACCTCCTCGCCCTCGCCGTCGTCGTCGTTTAGTTTTTCCCAGTTTTTCTCCCTTAGCGTGGTTACCGCCATACTTTCTGCCGGAGTATCATTCAGCTATGCCTTTTACCAGCATTACCAGAACCACAATCACATCCGGCTTAGTGACTCGGACATGCTAGAATGGACCAGTCAACAGGATTACCTTGCCAATTACCAATGTCGAGATAAATACTATTTGAAGATTGTGAACAAGGACCCATTGGTGATATTTATTGAGAATTTCTTACAAGAGGGAGAAGCGGATTACTTGAGAAACATCAGTGCGGCGCGGATGAGTCAATCCATGGTAGCAGAGACGGCTCACAACAATGTTTTATCAAATGTTCGCACTTCTTCTTCCTCCTTTTTGGTCAAAGATGAAGATGCCGTCGTGGCTTGCATCGAGAGACGTGCCAGTAAAATCTCCCAAGTTCCCCTAATCGATTGTGAGCCGCTCCAAGTGGTCATGTATCGTCCTGGCCAAGAATACAAGGCTCACTTTGACTACTTTCCCAGGCATGACCTGATTGATGAAATGAGCAAACAAAGTGGTCAACGATACGTCACCATCTTGGCGTACATGAATGACGTAGAGGGTGGTGGTGGAACCGGCTTTCCTAAACTCAACCTCACCATCCAACCAAAGAGAAATGCCGCTGTTCTTTGGTTCAATGTCGGCGTTGATATGATTGAGGACCATCGAACCCTGCATGCTGGACTTCCTGTGGAGAAGGGAGAAAAATGGGCCATAAACATTTGGCAGCGGATGAAAATCCCTGGCTGGGATTCGCTGGAAAGTCCGCCACAAGCCATGAATTATTCCCTAACTGCAGATGGATAATTTCCTTTTTCGGCGGTTGTGGAGAGAATAAATCTTTATTTCCCTCCTTCTTCTTCTTCTTCTTCTTCATCCCTTAAAAGAAGTTGAATCAAATTATCCACTAAATCTTCAGTAGCTTCATCCAAGGCATCAGAGAGTGCCAAGTGAAAGGTTCGAATGACTGGATAAACGCTTTTCGCCCTCATCACCTCTCTTCCTTTCCTACTAGAAGCAAGCATTACTAGAATGTCCAATAGTTGTCTTCTAAGTGCTGAATCACGTTCTCTTTTCTAATCCTCCTTCGCTTAGTTAAATAGGCCCTTTGAAAAAAGAGATGGTACTTTGCTGGGCGGAAGTAATTGGATTTCCATTGGCATATTTTCCATATCATCAGTGTCAAATTCTTCTGGCCCACAAAGTGGTAATAACACATAGGGAAGTACATCAGCCTCTGTTAAAAGTAACGAATGTTTATCCAGCACAAAACAACAATTCCTAACTCTCTCCCTTCTTGTTAGCCTCACACCACACACACACACACACACACACACACACACACACTTACTTGATGGTAGATATAACACCTCCCCTCCTAATAAGATTCTCATGTTCCGTATAAATCATCAACTTGGTAATAGGGATATCCCGCAAAGTAGACATTTGCAAGAAATACTCTCTTCCTCTTGCTATTTCCCCCCCCATCCCTCAACCTCTTGAAGCAGGCAAAAAAGGACTTACGTAAAAGCGTCAAATTAGCAAAAACACTGGCCAAAAAGTGGAATTCCGCCTTGTTGTTATATCCCTTGGCCTTTACAAACACCTCGGTTAACAGGTCCAATAAGCGAGAGGATGGACAAAACTCCATGGGTGTTGCCAAAGCTGCCTCAACCAAACTTTCAGCTATTGATTCCTCCCTGGTGAGATTAGACAACAACATGCAAAATAAATCGGCCAAAATGTTGTTTTTCGCCTATTGATCTTATTATGGCCCAAAACACTGAGTAAAAATACCAAGATTGAAGAAACAACATCTTGAAGAAAAAAAGCTGGAAGTTGACGGAAACGAGCATCAGAACCAGTAAAATTCACAAGTGCCTTTAATGCATCATGAGCAGTTTCCTATCGAGGGATGGGCAAAGCGTTTTTTAGCCAAGGAGTAGTACCGTAGTCAGGTCCAAACAAAGAGCACATAGATCCGAGGTCAAGGCTGTTGCATTATTCAAGAAGAAGGACCAGGCGGGGGATCCTTCAGTGGAGAGCGAAAGTACATAATTCGTAGCAAATCTTCGAACCTGCACCACCACCACCACCACCACTGCTTACATCCTCCACCTTTAGAACAATCCTACCTCTGGTTTGGGATCATGCAAGAATGTTATCAGCTATCTCACCAATCATCTCAAGATGGGCAGCAATTACTTACTTGGTGTAATTGTTCGTTATCTTCCATGTTTTTCCCCCTTTTACCGCGATCACGTTATGGCTTTCTTTATTGAAGGTGAAGGCCTAATAAGGCAATTGTTTTTCCCTCAAGTTCGCTTAGTTTTATTTTTGCAATTCACTACAACAGATATCTCCAACTCCATGGCATTCCCCCTAACCATGTAGCTGTGTGTGCTTACGTAATGTGTGTGTGTGTGTGCCTGTATGACAGTGTGGACGTATACAGAGTCAGTGAATAACTTGGCAAATTAGTGGAAAAGAGTTTAAAAAAATCGTGAGAGAGTGGTAAAGATCTATTTCACCAAAACTTTCAAACACTTGGAACACTTCTCATCAGCATTTAGGTAGCAGCATAATAAACCACAAGGAAAGCAGCAAACCAGCCACATAATCCCACAACAGGTAAATTCCTTCTTGTAGTTATGAGCTCCTCCATCAATACACAAATCACCAGTTGTCATCCCAGGCTGAGGGAATGGTTGAGGGGGATTTGGTGCTTTGTTTTCCATTGGAGTCGAGTGATTGGAAGATGCGTTAAATGAACCGTTAAAAGTTTCTTTAAATGGAAGGAAGTTAGAGAGAGAGAGAGAGTAGTAGAGAAGAAAGGTTGATCACGTTGACTCTTCCTCCCCCTGTCCTCCTTGCAAAGCCCCTAATAATAACTCCTAATAATCCAGCAAATAAAAAAATGTCCGCACTGCTAAAACAAGAAGAAGAAGATTTCCAACACGAAGTCGCTCAAGTCAAGCGTTGGTGGGCCAGCAAGCGCTTTGAGCATGTCAAGCGTCCCTACTCAGCCGAAGCAATTGTTAGTAAACGTGGAAGTTTGCCCATCTCTTATGCTTCCAATAATCTCGCCAAGAAGCTCTGGAACATCTTTGAAGCTCATCAGGCTAAAAAGACTGCATCGTTCACTTTTGGCGCGCTTGACCCCATCCAGGTGATTCAGATGGCCAAGTATCTCGACTCCATCTATGTCAGCGGCTGGCAATGCTCTTCCACCGCCAGCACCTCCAACGAACCCGGCCCTGACCTTGCCGACTATCCCATGGATACCGTGCCCAACAAGGTCGAGCAGCTTTTCTTTGCTCAGCTATTCCACGATCGCAAGCAGCGAGAAGCCAGACTGTCCACGCCACTTAAAGATCGTCAGCGTCTCACTTACACCGACTTCCTCCGTCCCATAATTGCTGACGCTGATACAGGCCATGGTGGAATCACCGCCACCATGCGTTTGGCGAAGATGTTTGTGGAGAGAGGAGCTGCTGGTATTCACATCGAAGATCAGGGCTCTACCACGAAAAAGTGTGGTCATATGGCGGGTAAAGTCTTGGTGCCCATTTCCGAGCATATCAACCGTTTGGTTGCTTGCAGAGCTCAGTTTGACATCATGGGCGTGGAAACCGTCCTGGTTGCCAGAACTGATGCTGAAGCCGCCACCCTGATCACCAGCAACATCGATCCCCGAGACCACGCTTTTATTCTCGGCGCCACGGTCCCTCTGACTCCGCTTGCCACCATGCTGAAAAAAGCATTGGAGCAAGGAAAGGAAGGACCGGCGCTTGAGCGAGCAGAGGAAACCTGGCTTGCTGAGGCAAAGTTGAAGCTGTTCAGTGAAACCGTAGCAGACAACTTGAGGCTCGCTGGAAAACAGAACCTGGTAGCATCGTGGCTGCAGGAGTGTGAGGAATTATCACACGATGAAATGCGTAAACTCGCCACAGAGAAATATGGCTGTTCTCCTTATTGGAACTGCGATGCTGCTCGTACCGTTGAGGGATACTACCGAATTCGCGGTGGCACCAAATGCAGTATTCGACGTGGCAGGGAATACGCGCCATATACCGATCTTTTGTGGATGGAAACTGCGCGACCGGAACTGGCGCAGGCTCGCGAATTTGCCGAGGGTGTGAGAAAGGTGCATCCCTGGGCTAAGCTGGCGTACAACTTGTCACCCAGCTTCAACTGGGATGCTGCTGGTATGACCGATGCCCAGATCGAGGGATACATTCATGACCTGGCAAAGTTGGGCTTTTGCTGGCAGTTCATCACACTCGCAGGCTTCCATGCCGATGCGCTGGTGGTGGACACATTTGCGCGTGATTATGCCAAGCGCGGCATGTTGGCGTACGTCGAAAAGGTGCAGCGACAAGAGCGAGAGAATGGAGTGGAAACCCTGGCCCATCAGCAATGGTCGGGTGCACACTATGTCGACAAGCTGATGAAGACCGCACAGGGGGGAGTGTCTAGCACTGCAGCAATGGGAAAAGGCGTAACAGAAGAGCAATTCCACTAATTTGGGGGTGTTTTAACAAATATATCCCTGCTGCATCATAATTAGAAAGGATTCTTGACCACCATGACAGCACAATGCAAGTTCTGGATGCATTGTTCGCTTACCGATCCCAGCATCAACCTAAGCCCATTAGTTCCACCACCACCACCACCACCTTGGGCTGAAAGAAGAGGATTACCTTTTGAGTCCTTTTTGGTTTCTGGTTCCCACTATCAACAAGTCGGTGAGTGGCCAATGCTCGAGGATCTGCTGCTCGATCTTTTGAGCCGTCTTTCCTTTCTCGCATTTCAGTACCGTCAGATCGTAGTCGCATTCATTGTTAAACAGTCGAGTCAAATGCTCGTAAATCTCGCTTTCCATCTTGGGGCGTTCGGCACTGGCCGGCACCGCAATGGGGCCGTAGCTGGGTTTTCGAGCCAAGCCATCATCCACATGCAACACATGTAGCTTGTATGCCACGTTAAGACGCTTGCATAAGCTAAAGGCTTGGTTAATTGCTTGCTGAGAAGTGCTCAGATTATCAACGCATAGAACGATGGTGTATGGTTCTGATAATGACATGTTTGTTATGGGCTGGGCCTAGTAATATATTCTCACGTGGAGTCCTAGAGTGTGCATACATTCGTATATGCGTCAATGAAGCATAAATATGGAAATTACACAACTGTTGTATTCCTCCTTCCCATTCCCCTTTCTCTCTTCACCACTACGCTCTCTCCATTACACTCGCTCCACTATTCTCTCTTTACTAACTACACTCTCAATCTTGGTCTGCCAGTATTATGTTGTACCACTCCTCCTCTCCCACAGGCTTTCCTTTCACTTTGCGCTGTTTCTTGAGGTATCCGTTCTCCTGCATCAGGTCCTCCAGCGTACCGGGTGCCACGCACTTATCACTCCCTTCTCTCAGGCAATACAGTCGATAAGCTTCGTACAGCGCATTGGTACCCAGATATGAATACGGCTTCATTTCCAACCTCGCGTCAACAAACCTTTCAAACAATTCCACCATTTCTGTCGTTGCTTCGGTTACCATTTCTATCGCTACACTGCTCTTCTTTCCCGCTGCATTCGCTGAAATCTTGATGTCGGCGTCTAGAGATCCCTCGGAATCGTCTTCATCTTCTTCCTCTTCTTCTTTCTTCTTTTGTTGGTTTTTTTTAGCGGATTTTCCTTTTGTCTTGTTTAAATCCGAATCCGGCTCTGATGATGAGGAGGAAAGCGAATCATATGCTACTTTTACCGGCGTAACTGGAGCCCGAAGGTTCGATGTTCTCATTGAATGCTGTGGTGCCGGGGCTGGTACCGGTGGCAAGGCAGCGATAGAAGACACCGTGGAAATGATGGATGTTCGAAGATTTTCAGGTCGTATGGGTGGAAGATTCGGTGCCAGTGCGGATTCTGTCGGTGGCATTCCGTATGTGTATGCCCCCATTTGTGCAGCGCCGTAAGGCACTCCCATTGGCGCATATACTGGTTGTAACGTAGGAGATGGATGTATGTTGTATGATGATTGGTCAGGGACTAACTGAGATCGCCTCCACATTTCTTCCTGGACCAGGTGGCGTCGCTGCATTTCTTTTTCTTGGTCAAAGTCCACTCGTCCAAATCCCGCATTGTTGTGTCGGTTTGAGAGCTTCACTTGCTCACGTTGCTTAATAACCCCGACCAATCCTTGCACAGGAGGTCCTTGTTTATGTTTGATTTCCACTAATGGACCGCTAACCCTGGACTGTGAGGCTTGGGCACGGGCGAGATCATGCGCCGCCAATAACGTAAGCCCTGGCGTCGTCACATGATGTTGAAGTTGTGATGGATCAGTCGCGTTGAAATGATGCGCCCTGCCTAGTAAGGTACTATTTCCTGTGTCATAATCGCTGTAAAAGGAATGACGCGACCAGGAGATCGGAACATCCTCATCTGAATCGCCAGATCGCAACGCAGTGACCAATGGAGCGTCTTCGTCTTCTTCTCTTGGCTCAGTATAGTGCGTAGTATTCAAAATCATCGATGGCAGTGGTTGGCTTCCTTCTTCCTCTGATTCGCTGCTGACCAATTGTTTCTTTTTTCCAACAGATTTTGGTAATTCTTCTTCTTCCTCCTCTTCCTCTTCCTCTGATTCGCTACTAGCGACTTGTTTTTTCTTGATGTTGGTAATTGGTGCAGCTTTCTTTTCAGTCTCACTCTCTGCACTACTGCTGCTCTTACCTGGACGTCGTTTGGCCTTCTCGCTACCGCTGCTGGCATCAGAGTCACTTCCGCTACTGCTCAGCTGAACTTTCTTTTTCGCCCTGGTGGCTGGTGGCGCACTTATTCTCCGTTGCATCGTATGCATTAGTTCCCGTTGAAAGGTAATCGTGTTTCCCGTACCCTGAATTACTGGAATATTCCCAATATCACTGGGTTGCAAAAAGCCAGAACTATCAGAACGCTGAGTGAAGGAATCCTCCATCATGGGAAACCACCACGATGATGATGGTTGAGTGGGAGAAAAGGCAGCACCATCCCACAATGCATGCAACCACCCCAGCATAGCTAAGCAAGACTCTGCGGTACAAATGGCAAAAAATTCGCGTTCTTCTCTTGCGACGTCGTCTCGGAGGATTATTCCCTCCAGCTTGAACATCGCCATTTCCTCAGGCTTCCAAAAGGGCCGATCGGAGTATAAACCATGCACCCAAGCCAACTTTTTCATCACTGCCAGTCTCCGTCCCTTAGGCTGAGCAAAACATTCCAGTAAAAGTCTTTTGCATTTGCCCAGTACTGGAGATCCCTTTTCTTCTACCTCACCCTCACCGACTCTGACCCACATCTTTTGCCAAGCTGGAGTGTGTACGGTATCCTCAGTGGCCCATTTGATCTGTAACCAACCTTCTCTCACTGGGTTCACTGGGTAGTCGTTTAACCAACGCGCAGTGAACCAGGTATGCAGTAATGACGCGTCCAAGCTCGACAGTCTCATTAGCTTGACCATCTGTGTAGCTTGTACAAAAGAAGCCACTCTACAAACCACTTTAGCGTCACCACCGACTGCCGTTGTAGCAATGCTAAAATATCCGGCTGACTCAAAATCATCTCCTGGCGCCAATTTCAATCCCTGATATTGAATAAGGAAGGATGCTTCTTTAGCACTATATAGGCTGGTAATACTATCCGCTATGGGTAGTAGTCGGGGATTAACGCTGATTCTTTGCAATAAGCCCTGTAGTGCAGGAAGCGAGGAAGCCGCGTTTAAGGTAATCTCGTTGGCCAATGAAGGAGGAACGGGCACCAGCACCAAGACCGGGCCTATAAGTTGAAACACGTATCTGTTCCACTGGTTAGCGCCAGACTGTATGTCCACACAGCCGGTGGAATAAAGCCGTTTGGCATAAATATGGAATCCTTTGGTGGTAAGTGTTAATAGCTCTCGGTTCGGACTGAGCTCCATAACAGAAAAAACTAATTTTATTCTTCTCCCTCCAATTATCTCACCCCAAATGCTATGCTTACGACAATTCCCTTGTATACTTTGTGCATCTCCGAATCCCAACCTTGAAACCACTACGTAAAACCTCTCTCTTGGCTGTAGTTCTACACTGAGACGCTCAAAGATTATTGGAATCTTGTCGTTGCTTCTCGGTGATTTCTTCACTACTAGGGGGAAAAAATAAAGTCTTTTTCAATTCATCAATTTATTTCTTCACTTTAGTATCCACCATAACTAGGTTTTGGTGGGGGTGGAGTATTGTATCCACCATAACCATCACCGCCGCCACCACTACCTTTAGCAGCACCACCACCACCACCATAACCACCGTCACCATAACCACCGCCACCACTACCAGCAGGACAATCAGCATAGTGGTATTCCCAAGTTCTACACCAGGTTTGAGACTGAACACCTTGGTTAGTATTATCAGTCAGACCAGCACTTAGGTAGTGATTAGTGCCGGTAAAGAAGAAGGCGATACAGTTGGGTTTGGGTGGTTCTGCATAGAGGCGGTCACCAACTTTGTCGCAATCACGAACTTCAACTTCGCAGTTTGCGCCACCATAATCACTCGGGGTAACTTTGTAACCTCCATGCCAATCCTGCTGAGAATCGCAAAAGTATTTACCATCAGCTTTGAGGAAGAACTTGCCGCCCTCATTGACAAGAACTGTGGTTCCTTTAGCACCAGCAGTGTTGACAAAGTCACTTCCCCTCGCTGCATAAATGCCATCAGTATATGTCTTGAGGTTTAAGTTACTGCTACAGCTAGAGAGAGCTGCAGAAGTGGTAACTGAGTCAGCGGAGACTTGTGAAAGCGCAGCAATCAGTGCCAGCGTACATGCAATGTACGATCTCATTTTAATTGGATGGAGAAAAAGGTGAAGAGCGAGAGGAGAAAAGAAAAAACAGTTGTGAAGGTTGGTGGAATTGTGAAAACTGGCCAAAGCATTTGTTATTTAAATACCAATCTGTGGGGATTTTCTCACGCGTGACTTTAACAAAGGCAACCAAAGAAGTCTCAATCTCTATTTGAATATTTCTCCTCCCTTTACATTCAAAATAAAATCAGGGGAATGCTACTTTCTCCCCAATTTTTATTTTTATTAATAACAAAATTCTTTCCTTTCTTCCATTTACCTTTCCCATTCATCATTCAATATGTCCTTGAGTCCTCCCGAAGAGCGCCTTTTTGAGTCTGTGAGGACTAGGATATTATAACTGAATAATAATTATTATTATTTTCAATTATTTTAGTGGACATAGTGGAAATTCACCAAGATCAGAAT
>QZWR01000072.1:0-46998 GCA_004114325.1 Zoophagus insidians
CCGGATCAATTTCTATATGAATAACTTTTGCCTGTTTCGCAAATTGAGTTACATCTCCCGTTACCCGATCATCAAATCGCATTCCCACAGCAATCATTACATCACACTCATTCATTTTGATATTTACAGAATAATTTCCGTGCATACCCGGCAAGCCTACATAATTTTCATGTGCAGGATTAAAACCTCCCAATCCTTGCATGGTAGTCGTAACGGGAATTCCGGTTTTTGAAGAGAATTGCTCCAATGCTTCTTTTGCTTCAGAAATCACAACTCCCTGACCTGCAATTATTAATGGTTTTTTAGCTGAATTAATTATTTCAGCAGCCTGTTGCGCTTTAACCGGATTAATTATAGATTTAGGAAGATAGCCACGCACCTTTTCACAGGGCGTATAGCCGTTCCAGTCCATCAAATCGAACTGCGCATTTTTCGTAATATCGATTAGAACCGGACCGGGTTTCCCTGAGTTGGCTATATAAAATGCTTTTGCAATAATTGCAGGCACTTCTGCCGCATCCGTAATTTGGTAATTCCATTTCGTAATCGGCATGGTAATTCCCACTACATCTGTTTCCTGAAATGCATCTGTCCCTAATAAATGTCTCGACACCTGACCCGTAATACATACCATAGGGGTAGAATCCATCATGGCATCTGCAATTCCTGTTATAAGGTTGGTGGCACCCGGACCGGAAGTAGCGAAGCAAACCGCAGCTTTTCCTTTTACACGAGCCCAGCCTTCCGCAGCATGTGTAGCGCCTTGCTCGTGGCGGGTAAGTACGTGGTTGATTTTATCCTGGTAATGCCAAAGCGCATCATAAATGGGCATGATAGCACCTCCGGGATAACCATAAATTACGTCTATTCCTTCTGCTACCAATGATTTGATAACTGCTTCTGCACCTGATATCTGAGTTGTAGTTGAGTCTGACATTTGCTTTTACTTACTATACTGTTACCTACAAAGCTACTAAAATTGATATTTATAAAAAAATGACCGTGATAAGAATTCACTTAATAGCGATTTCATAATGTTTTTTAGAAACAATCAGTATTCAAATTAAACGTAAAATGCCTGATAAGTTCAACATCATCAGGCATCTTTAAATTTATTGTATTGGTTTTGGTTACTCAAACACAAAGTATAATCCAATAAAAATAAGTACTAATGCAATACTGGTTAAGCCATATAACATAAATCCCCGAAGGTCGGGTGCCAAATCAAGCATGGTAAATACACAACTTAAAAAACCGATAAATGCGCCGACACCTAAAATAATAAAGCCCAGGTTTTGCTTTTCATCATTCTGTTTCTTTTTAAAGAAGCTGAGCATTTCAGTTATTTGTAAACTATCCATACCATTTTCTCTTAATTCATTGATAAGATGTTCCTTAGTAATGGTATTTGATTTCCATTTATGGTAAAAATCGGAATAAGGAATATTTACTTCTGCCATATGCTTAATTTTAAATTTACGTTTGAGTAATCTAAAATTAAACTAAATTATGAAAAATAAAAAATTTTAAATAAAAAAAGCCTGATAAAGTCAGAGCCTTATCACGTTTTTAATATAGTTATAGTTTTACTAATTAATTTTTTATGCAACGAATGGAAAACCCGTAACTTTTAAGGTAATCATATCTGTCTACATTTACATGAACAGCTTCGATATTACGCATATATGCATTTGTGGCGTCTTTTTCAGTTAGTGTCCAGAATCCTGTACTGCTGCCTAGTCCCATAAACGCAGGTATGCTTGCATCTCCAGTTCTGTTACCTGCCGGCAATGCTGTAAAACCACTTTCATTCGTTGCACCTGCATTAGGAGCAGCCCAATGGACCGTACCTGTTTCTCTTAATTTATTATTGGCATCAGCCGCTAAATAATTTATCATGGTAGTCCATTCCGCATCAGATGGAACGTGCCAGCCTGTCGGTGCCAGTTTTCCTGTGTATACAGCATACCAATTGTATAATTTTCCGTAAGTTGAATTGTTTGCAACATCATTATCATATACCGAATAAGCCCCAAGGGTAGTGGCACTCCAGGCAGAATCGCTTAAGCCTGTTATAATGGGATTACCATCTGTATAATGGCTTGTTTTAAGATTTTCCACCATCCAGCATTGCGAACCAATGCCGATAGTGTGATATACATTGCCGTCAATATCTGTTATGCTGTCTCCGCATTGAAAAACAGTGGTAAAAGAAACTTCATTCCCATACTGTGTGCCTATACTGTTTGTGGCATATGCTCTGACATAATATGTGGTATTGGAATGCAGACCTGTTATGCTGGAAGTAAACGTACCAATGCCTGCCCCATCCGTAGTCTTATTGTCTGCAATAGTAGGATTATGAGCAATACTCCAGCAAACACCGCGTGCTATAACTGCGCCGTTACTGTCACTGGCAATATATCCGCCACTTACTGCTGTTGAGCCTGTTACAGAATTAATGGCAGTGGTAAATATTGCAGGCAGGGCAACATAAGAATTGCTTGTTTTCTGACAGGAAATAACAGCTGTAAAACCTGCCAATAAAAGGAAAATATGTTTTTTCATAAAGAACAAAAATTGATAATGATTTGAAATCGACCAAAAGTAGATAAAAAAGAAGATAAGATATAAATGCGAAAGTAATTATAAAGTAAATTAACATTTACTTACACTTGTTTTCAATACAGATTTTAAAATGTCGGCATTACCGGATTCGAACCAATGACTTCTACCTTGTCGAGGTAGCGCTCCCCTCCCAAATGACAGAATAGCTTTCCATTTTATGTGGGACATGTAAGATTCGAACTTACGACCCCTACCTTGTCGAGGTAGTGCTCTAAACCAACTGAGCTAATATCCCCGTTCTTCTTTCTGTCGGGCAAGTAACCCAACTGAACTAAATGCCCTCTTACACTAATATAAATATCCTAACAAATCCAGATTGCCGGTTTCCCATTTTTTACCTGAAATTTCTTTCACCATTATTTCATTTGTTATAAACTCATTTCCTATTCCACTACTTGTATGCTCATGTATTTTCAGCCAGGTACAAATATTACTTACGTACTTAAAGTCGTGTTTTAGATAAAGGCTGCCGTTTTTTGAAAATAAAAAAATAAAATCTGCTGCAGAATTTCTAGCCATCTTTTCCACTTCTTCCAGCAGGAAACTTCCGATGTAATGATTACGTCGCTCTTCCAGCACACATAATGATTTCACACCAAGGACAGTTACAGGTTGTTCATTTAATCTCATTACACGATAATCAATACCTGCATGCCCCACGAGCATTTCATCTTCATATGCCAGTAACCTAAAATGTGGCAATTGTTTGAAATAATGCCTACCCTGAAAATCCGTTTCGGGAAAACATTTTTTCAACAAAATAGCAATTGACTGGAATGTATCTTCTGGCAATTCAAATTCAGGGTATTTTCTTATTTCTAATAACATTCACCGGGTTTTAAACTTTTAAAATTCATCCGTCACACAACCTTCACTCGCGGAAGAAACGGTTTTAGCGTATTTATATAAAATGCCGGAATTTGCTTTTAAAGCAGGCGCTTTCCAGACTTCTCTTCTCAAATGTAATTCTTCCGCAGAAACCAATACATCTATTGTATTATTTACTGCATCAATGAGAATGGTATCACCATCTTTGACCAATGCTATTGCGCCACCATTTTGTGCCTCAGGCGTAACGTGGCCAACCACAAAGCCGTGCGAACCTCCACTAAATCTGCCATCTGTAATCAAGGCCACCTCTTTACCCAAACCCTCACCCATCAGAACAGAAGTTGGTTTCAGCATTTCCGGCATGCCCGGTGCACCGCGCGGACCAATATATCTAATAACCACGACGTCGCCCGCCATCACCAGCTTCAATCTCATGGCGTCAATTGCTTCCTGTTCCGAATCATAACATTTCGCTTTACCTTCAAAACGTTCCCCTTCTTTTCCTGTAATTTTTGCTACTGCGCCTTCACTGGCTAAGTTGCCGTATAAAATCCGGATATGGCTGGTAGGTTTAATCGGATTAGAAACGGTATGTAATAAATCCTGTCCCTCTTTCAAATCGGGTAATGCGGCTAAATTTTCTGCCACCGTTTTACCTGTTACCGTTATGCAATCGCCGTGCAGGAATCCTTCTTTCAACAGGTATTTCATTACAGCTGGAACGCCTCCAATCTTGTGCAAATCTTCCATCACATATTTCCCGCTCGGACGAAAATCCGCCAGCATCGGTGTTTGATTTCCCAAGCGGACAAAATCATCCAGAGTCAGCTTTACTCCTATTGTTTTTGCCATGGCAATTAAATGCATGACCGCATTGGTGCTGCCGCCTAAAACTATGACTATTCGTATCGCGTTTTCAAAAGCCTTTAAGGTCATGATATCACTCGGCTTGATATCTTTTTCAAGTAAATTTTTAATGGCGGACGCCGTTTGTTTTAACTCATTCAATTTATCATCGCTCATTGCCGGATTACTCGAAGAATAAGGCAAACTCATTCCCAGTGCTTCAATAGCGGAAGCCATTGTATTGGCCGTATACATGCCGCCACAGGCGCCTGCACCGGGGCAAGCGTTGTTGATGACTCCTTGATAATCTTCATCTGAAATAGTGCCGGCAAACTTTTTTCCTAATGCTTCAAACGCAGAAACCACATCCAGTTTCTCGCCTTTATATTTACCTGCGGCAATCGTTCCACCATACACCATTAGAGATGGCCGGTTCAGCCTCGACATCCCCATAATTACACCCGGCATATTTTTATCGCAACCTGCTATGGAAATCAGACCATCATAAAATTGTGCGCCCGCATTCGTTTCGATAGAATCCGCAATTACTTCACGCGACACCAGAGAATAGCGCATTCCGGAAGTTCCCATAGAAATTCCATCACTTACACCAATAGTATAAAAGTTTAATGCAACCAGGTTTTGCTCTGTAACGAGTTTCTTCAGACTAGCTGCCAATGCATTTAGATGCATATTGCATGGATTTCCGTCCCAGCCGGTGGAGGCAATACCTACCTGTGCCTTAGCGAAATCTTCATCCGTTAACCCTGCGGCATGCAGCATGGCTTGTGCGGCTGGCTGCGTTGGATCCTGCGTAACGGTTTTGCTGTATTTATTTATTTCTGACATACTTTTATTATTGGCTCTCAAAATAACACAATTTTCAAACACATACACACATATCCATCCTTAGGTTTTAAAAAAGTTAAATGCAGATATGTGCATAACTGTTTGTCGTGAATATGAATATTGTATGTTAAATTTCATTGAACTAATAACTGAAAATGAATAACAGACGGGTAGATATTGATTTGCATAAGTATTTTGTAGCTATCTTTTTATTTGTAATGATTACATTATTTGTGATAGTTACTTTTGCAAAGTAGTTATACTTTGTTTATAGTTTCTTGCTATGAACCAGGTATATACCAGCATGAAAACAGCGATGCATATCATGCCAATTCCAATAATTTTATTGAAAGACAAACCGGTCATTAAGATTCCGGATAATACTAAAACGATAAGTTTTGCAATCTCCGCATAATCCGCCCATTTCTTATTTTCCAGCAAAGCTATATTAATGGAAAAACCTGCAGCTATCATTAGGGCGAATGGTAAAAAAAACTGCCAGTTTCCTGTTTCTTCATAATAATTCACCAGTAAAAATCCTGATAAGGCTGTAATCAGGAAATTGAAAAAAATATAGAAATGTTTCAGCACCGGTAATGCAGCAAAAACTGGATGCTGTCGTTCTCTTAATTTTTGATATTCATTTTCTATCTCATTTGGAATAAACCCCGGTTTACCAAAGATAATTTTTAATTTATTCATGAATCCATTCGCCCTCGAAGTCATTTTGAAAATATGAGCGTGATGGTGAATATTTACCCAGACAGGGTTCTGTGTCTGAACCGGCACCGTAATTCCATAATTCACAACTTCTGCTTCAGGCTCAAACGTACCGAAGAGTTTATCCCAGTAAATAAATAAAGCCCCGTAGTTTTTATCTATGTACTGCGGATTTTTTCCATGATGTACCCGATGGTGCGACGGTGTCATCAGTATATTTTCAATAACACCCAATTTATCGATGAAGCGGGTATGCACCAAAAATTGCCAGATCAGACTTAGCGCATAAGCCATAATAAACAACTGCCATGGAATACCGAAGAAGGCCAGTGGCAGATAAAATATCCAGGTATACAAACTTTCAATAAAGGATTGACGCAATGCGACCGCATAGTTATATTCTTCCATAGAATGATGTACGATATGACCGGCCCACAGAATATTCACTTCATGCGATAAACGATGCAGCCAGTACTGACAAAAATCTGCGACCACTAAAATAAACAACCAGGTAAACAGCATGAACCAGTTGATTTCTACAAATGGAAATGATGCTGAAACCGTAAATGGAAAATCTATCTGTATGTTTTGCCATCCGATTAATTTCTGAATAGAATAGTGCTGCTGTACATAATAAAAACCTACAAAGAAAATCACCTTATTAAATACATCCGTGAGCTGCTGCAGTAATGCAATGCTGAAATTTATAACCAGGTCCTGAAATGAATAATAATTTTTCTTTTTGTAATTGCTGTAAATAAATTCTACTAAATTTCCTGCAATAAAAACGATTCCGATAATCATTCCGGTTATCCTGATATTCGTATCTAGCATATGTTGACCGACAGACATAGTTTTCTTTGTATGTGTAATATACAAAAATCGCAGTAAAATAATGTAAGCCTAAAGTTTATCTGCTTTTGGTATCTGCTATTTTTCCATGAAGATACAAGTGTTTCCTCTGTCAGCAAATTAGTATATTTACTTCTCAATTTTTACCACATGGTCATCTACATCAAGCAGGTAGAAACCTTTGGGCATATCTTTCAACCGCAGGGTATAATGCGAAATTCCGGATGTAATATTCCATTCATCATTTAAAACCTGTTTACCGACAAGGTCATAAACCTTTATTTTGCTGGTACTGTTTTTTGTACTATAATATTCTATCGTAAATTCTCCTGTTGCAGAAGGGTTTGGGTATACCTTAATGATGTCATCTGTTGCTTTATTGTTTTTAATACCGGTAAGTCTGTTCTTTTTAATGATAAACGTATCTTTTAAACAGGTAAAACTGTCCGTTACCAATACCGTATCTGTTTTAGCTGAATTACCTGTAAAATTCAGGTCTCTGCTGCCATTTCCTCCCGTCCATTTATACGAACCAATCCAGGAGGAAGACAACAGTATACTATCGCCTTGTGCAATAGTATAGGTTTCTTTTTTGTTTACATCTTTCATCATAGTAAAACGGTCACGGATTTGCCCGTCGTTATTTACCCATTCGGCATCCAGGCGATTTCCCTGTACGGTAATAGCCATACCGCCGCCAATATTCCGGTTCGAATATACCATCGCATCATGCGGCCAGCTTAGATTTAAAAGATTACCCCCTAACTGCCCGGCAGAACCCGCTACTACATATACTGTTCCTTTTGTTTGCGGCTGATTTTTTATATACGGACAGGAATTAGCAGTTTTGTCATATTTACCGGTAGAGGTAGAAATGCCATAAGTAGCCAGATTGAAGGAGGCTTCGTTGCCATAATATCCATTCATAAAATAAGAACGTTCATACACATGACTGTGGCCGCAGATGATTAGATCTACACCATATCTTTCCAGTATACGTATAAACTTGGTACGAATGGCTACTAAATCAGATTCTATTTCCGAGTTATGAGAACCCAATGTGTAAGGAGGATGATGCCAGTAAGCAATGGTCCATTTTTGTCTGTTAGCTTCAAGATCCTTTTTTATCCATCTTACCTGAGGTCCCAGCGTATCATACAACAGATAGGTATTGGAATCTTTACCGTAGGAATCTAAAGACAGAAAATGGATATTGGCATAATCAAATGAATAATAAGCTTCCGTACCGGACGGAACACCCCCGCTTTCTCCGTTTGTAGGCAATGAAAAAATGTTATAATAAGGTATATTGTGGTCATCCTGACGGGCTGCAGTATTCGCGTAATCATGATTACCGGGTGCCGGCCACAGCCCGACATTACGTAACAAGGAATCCTGATAAATATTAAAGAACCTGTTTTGATATTCACCATCTAATCCTGCATCATACGCATTATCTCCTAATAACAACATCAAATCTGTATGCTGCGAACCCATATATTTCATATAGTAGTTACGTACATTCAACTGATTACCGTTATTAGTACCGCAATCTCCGATAGCAAATATCCTGGTAATTTTTTCAGTGCCTTTTACGGGGAATGTTGTAAAAAAATAATCTGTACCTGTTTTGTAGGTTTCAGTTGCCGGGCTAGATGAACCAATGGAATAGAAATATTTGGTATCCGGCAATAATCCCGGAACCGTTACATCGTGTTCCGTTACCAATGCATTATCAGTTACACTTAAAGATAAAGTACCATTTACCGTACCGTATTGTACTACACTGTTAGTAGCGGTGTTTGTTCTCCAGCGGATATGTGCGGATGTTTGCGTTATCAGGTTTAAATATGGCCCACGCGAAACAGTGGCGGCAAACAGTTCATTTACAGAGCCTACCAGACCGAGAATAAAAATCAGGTTGTATAAATATTTCATGTGAGATTGTTGTCACATAAAAATAAGAAGAAATTATGTACAAATTGAAAATTATATGTACATAGTGTGAATATTAAAAGTATTCAAGAAAATTAGTGTCTTTGCCTGAAACGATACGTTTGTATCTGTTGTGCAGCAAGTGACCTATCGTGTCTTCCCAGGGCAATTTCATTTTATGTCCGTTGATACTTTCAATTCCGGCAACCTCTGCTGCAGTACCTGTAAAAAAAGCACCATCCGCCTCTATCACCTCTTCCACTCCAAATTGTTTTTCGACTACATCAATTCCCATTTGTTTGGCAATATCTATCAGTGTAGCACGGGTTATACTTGGAAAAATATTGGTTACCGGCGGCACCAGCAACTTGCCGTTCTTTTCCATAAAGAAAGAAGCTCCCGCCCCGGTGGCAATATATCCTTCCACATCCAGTAACAAGGCATCGTCATATCCTTTCTGGTGTGCTTCACGGGTGGCTAAAATAGAATTCACGTAATTTCCTGTCACTTTAATGTCTACCGGCATGGTACGCGGATGTGGGCGTCGCCACGAGGATACCAGTACTTTCAGGTGGTTATTCGGATAATAACGGTTCCATTTCCAGCATGTCATCAGTAAATTCGGTTTATCTGCATCAATGGCACGCAAGGTCATGTTTTTATCCATCATTACTAAAGGGCGGATGTAAGCTTCACGCATATCGTTTCTTTCCAGTAATTCATAAGCAAAGTTGATGAGTTCCTGTACTGAATATGGCATCTGCATATTCAACTTCTCCGCAGAATTGGTCAATCTTTCAAAATGCCGTTTTACCTTAAAAATATGTGGTCCCTGCTGCGCATTGTAGGCTCGAAGGCCTTCAAAAACACCGTAACCATAGTGCAATGTCTGATTAAACGGACTTATTCTGAAGTCCTTAACATTTTTAAATTCGCCGTTAAAAAAAAGAATGGATTTATCGTTGTGATATAACATGCTGAAATTTATAAAATTAAAATTATAAAAGGTAGAAATTGGTTGAAAAATTATATTTTTATAATATGTCAGCGACAAACGAATTATTTCAGTTAATTTCTTCACTTTCTGCTGCAGAAAAGTCTTATTTTAAGCGATTCGCGTATACCTATAAAGCGAAAGAGAATAAAGACTATTTTACTTTATTTGATTTAATCGCCAAACAAAATATTTATAATGAGAAACCGATTCAGCTAAAGCTGAAAGGCTCTAAATTGCTGAATAATTTTTCTGCATCCAAACGCTATCTTGCCGACTTAATTTTAGATACATTTACCAATTCACCGCACACTAGTTCTATTGAGGAAGAAATTTTAATCACCCTTTCACACATTCATTTTTTAAATCAGCGAAAAAATTTCGGGTTGAGCAGAAAGAAAATAAAACAGTTGAAACAATTATTTTCCGAGCAGGAAATCTTCAATTTTTATCCGATAGTTTATCAGTATGAATTAGAAGTTTACACTTACCAGAAAGAAGATATCGTTGAAAGAAACAAACTAAGTGCAGCATATGAATTTGCTTTGCAATGCATGAATAACATCCGGGAATATGAGCAATTAAAGGAAAACTGGATTGCCTGCACCCAACGCTCGCAGGCATATGCTCGCGATGAAAAACTGATAGAAGAATATCAAAAAGCAAGTTCGCATATTTTATTATCAGATGAAAAAAAGGCTTTGTGTGCCAAATCAAAAAACCTGTTCCATTATGTACGTACAGGTTATTTTTTATTGCTGAATGAGATGGATAAAGCATATAAGGAAGCTGTTTCACATTACCATTTTTTCCTTCAGCACGAGCAATTCAGGATTTATCAGCAAAAGGAGTACATCCTCTTTTTAGCCAATTTCCTGAACAGGATGCAGAATGTTGACAATTATGAATTGCTGGATGAAGTAAAAACGCGTTTGCTCGCTGAGTTTGCAACCTGTAAGGACATTGAACTGGTGAACGCCAAGAAACTGAATCTTATTTATGCCGAAAAGAATAAATTTAATAAAAGCGGCGATCATGCCAGTCCCGTTAAATTGATTCCGGAAATGCTGCAGGCTTTATCGTATTATAAGAAACGCAAGGATATAGAATTAACAGTCATTTATGACATTGCCATGATTTATTTTCATAATCAGGATTTCAGCAAATCATTAGAATACATTAACCAATTAATTAACCATGAGCATTTGTATAGCTTTAAAGATCTGGAAAGTTATGCCTACCTAGTGCGGATTTTTATTATGCTGGAACTAAACAAAACCAGTAAACTGGAAAACATACTGGAAAACACTAAAAAGAAATTATTCCGGGATGGAAAATTATTCGGAATGGAAAATGTATTATTCCGATTACTGAATGATTTAATAATTGCAGAAACATCTAAAGAAAAAAGAAAAATTATTCTCAAATACCAACCCAAGGTAGAAAAACTATTGGAAAATCCGCTTGAACGAAAATCCCTCAAATATTTTGATATTCTGCATTGGATGCAGGTAAAACTGACTGCATGATTGCCCGTCATTTATTTATTTTAATTCCACCTATTTAATTGTAAATCAATCATTTATTAAAATAATAATACTATTATAATTTTATTTAAAGCCATTCTTTGTCCTTTTAAACGGAAGAAAGGGGGTGCATCTTTGTTCTATCAAAATAAACAAACAAATTTTAAACACCAAAAAATAAACATTATGAACACTTCAAACATCAAAGCATTTTATGCAGCAAACAAAAAAGCCATTATCATCGGCGCAGTAGTTTTAGCCATTGCAGCAAACGCTAACTCTTTTAAACAAGGCTATAATGGCTCCTATAGTCAACAAGGTTACGGACAACAAAACGACTACGGACAACGCCAGGAACCGCAAAGACAACAAGGTTTCTTCAGCAGAATGTTTGGTGGTAATGAAACACCACAACAAGGCAACTACAGCAATGGCGGCGGATATGCCGGAAATACCGGTAATGCAGGTTATGCAGGCAATAACAGCAGCGCGGATATTACATCCGGTTATGAAGCACAACAGGCAGCAAATGACAGAAATTCTGAGAGATTTAGTGATTACATGCGTGACCAGGGAAATTACGAAGATGGTAACGGCAACACCTACAAGATGAGCAGCCAGTACAGCAACAACTATGTAAACGAAACAACCGGAGAGGCAGTACAAACCAATGATCCAAGTTACAATCCCGGCGGAAACTATACGGCAGTTACACCAAGTGATTACAGTGCCTCTTCTGCACCGGCTGCATCTACAACAACTGAGAGCGGCGAATAATAAATATAAAACCATAAAACTGAATGGTTCGCTAAAGCGAACCATTTTTTATAAAAGATTGAAAAAGTACACCTGAAAATTTTCATTACTTTTGCAATATGCTTACACAAGGAATTTCTGTTTTAACGATAATTATTCTGGCGTTTATCGTTTTTGATTTTGTATTGGAATTTATCTTAGATTCAATGAACTCCAAAACCTGGGATTTACCCATTCCGCAGGAACTGGCAGGCATTTATGATGATGAAAAATACGAAAAGGCGCGTCAGTACCATAAAGCCAAAGAAAGGCTTAGCAGTATCTCTACCATATTGAGCACAATTGTTATTATCGCTTTTTTATGGCTTAAAGGATTTGCGATAGTACATTTGCATATTGCCGCTTTCACCTCCTCACAAATCCTACAAGCATTAATTTTCTTCGGTGCATTTTCTGTTGCATCCGATATTATCGGTCTGCCGTTTGAGTTATATGGCATTTTTGTGATTGAAGAAAAATTCGGTTTCAATAAAATGACCTGGAAAACATATCTGTCCGATAAACTAAAAGGCTATTTTCTGGGCGCTATCATTGGCGGCGCTTTATTAAGTTTATTTGTCTGGTTTTATACAATTGCAGGTTCCATGTTCTGGATATACGCGTGGATTTTATTTTCTGCATTCACTTTATTCTTCACGATGTTTTATACCAGCTTAATTGTTCCGATTTTCAATAAACTGAATCCGCTGGAAGCAGGTTCTTTACGTGAAAAGATTGAAGGTTTTGCACAAAAGATAAATTTTCCGCTGACAAATATTTTTGTGATTGACGGTTCTAAAAGAAGCACGAAAGCCAATGCCTACTTCAGCGGTTTGGGAAGTAAGAAAACAATTGTATTATTTGATACTTTAATCAACGAACAAACGGAAGAAGAACTGGTGAGTGTGCTCGCGCATGAAGTGGGTCATTATAAAATGAAACATATACAGAAAGGTATGGTTATTGGCGTGTTGCAGATGGGCGCCTTGCTGTTCATCTTATCCCTGTTCATCAACAAGCCTGAATTATCACAGGCACTGGGCTTGCAAACGGATGTTCCTGTTTTTCATTTAGGGTTGATTGCATTTAGTTTATTATACAGTCCTTTCTCCATGATTACCGGAATCTTTATGAATATCTTCTCGCGCAAAAATGAATTTGAAGCAGACAATTACGCCAAAGAACATACCGGAACGGGTGAACATCTGATTACGGCACTCAGAAAATTATCTGCCAATAATTTATCCAACCTGAACCCGGATAAATGGTATGTATTTTTTCATTATTCGCATCCGCCTTTACTGGAAAGAGTGAGAAACCTGATGAAGTAATATACCAATGTAATAATGAAATAATGAATCCATTAAATAATGTAATATGCAATACAACATCAATAAACATTATTTAATTAGCCTGCTTCTTCACTTGCTTTATTTTTCTGCCTCTGCGCAGAAACTGATTTCACAACCATTCGTAGGTCATACTTCTGAAAATGAAATTAACGTATGGTGTATGTTCAAAAATGTAGATTCCGTCTTTATCAAAAATTCCGATAATCAGATCAAGATTTTTGTCTACAGCAAAGAGCATTGCTTCAGGAAATTCCTGCCTGTAAATTGCAAGTTCAGAAACCTGCAAGAAAATAAAAATTATAACATTCAATATTCATTCAACAACATAGATTTCTTTCCATTAATCAACGCAAAAACCGCAAATGATTCTGGGCAGGATTTTTCTTTTCTGGCTGGTTCCTGCGCTTTCGTACCTACCGGTTTTAATGCAGCCATAAAACCTTTTACCAGTCTGAATATCTTTAATTACATGAAAAATGATTCGGCAGATTTCATGCTTTGGCTTGGCGATAATCTCTATTATATCTTTGATTATCATTCGTATAAAGGGCAGCTTAAGAACAATATTAAAGTGCGGAAGAAAAAGAAACTGGCTAACTTTCTTCATTCCATACAACAATACGCTATCTGGGACGATCATGATTATGGCAGTAATAACAGCGACGGCTCATTCTCTGCTAAAAGTTCTTCCTTAAATGTGTTTCAGCAATTCTGGCCCAATCCACAACACGATACCCTTAATTATTATACATTCCAGCAACAGGATTGCCGTTTTTTTATGCTTGACGACCGCTATAACAACAGCAAGGATAAAATCGTATTGGGCGATACGCAATTGGAATGGCTTGAAAATGAATTATTAAAATCAACTGCCACCTTTAAATTTATTTGCATTGGGATGCAGGCTTTAAATCCCTTAAGTACACGTGAATGTTTTTACAAAACGGATAAAGAGTATAAAGAACTTATCTCCTTCATTAAAGAACATCAAATCTCAGGTATACTATTTATTTCCGGCGACCGGCACCACGGGGAATTGATGCAGATAAAACAAGAAGGTTTATATCCGTTGTATGATTTTACGACTTCACCTTTAACTATGTATCCGGTAAAAATTAGTAAAAAAAGCAGTGAATTTGTAAATCCATATAAAGTAAACGGCACGTATTACCCTTCATACAATTACGGGAAAATATCGGTTACGGGAAATCCTGAAAACAGAAAATGTATCCTGGAATTGAAGGATAAAAAGGGAAAAATCATCTGGACAAGAGAAATCAGCGCTCGTGAATTGAAATAACGTCAAACAGAAAACAACATAATCAACTGATTATAAATTACTTAATTAAAAATTAAATTTTCACTGTGGATAACATGTGGACTTAATAAAAAATCAACATTCTAACTATTAAAATCAGGAATTTATTGCTATCTTTGCAACTCCAAAAAAGAAAATCATGTACGCAATAGTAGAAATAGGTGGCCATCAGTTCAGAGTAGCACAAAATCAGGAAATTTTCGTGTTAAAGTTAGATGGTAACGCAGGTGACAAGGTAAACTTCGACAAAGTATTGTTGATTTCAGGTGATGCAGGAACTAAAGTTGGTGCGCCAACAGTTAGTGGTTCATCTGTTTCAGCAACCATCGTTGAACACCAGAAAGGCGATAAAGTAATCGTTTTCAAGAAAAAAAGAAGAAAAGGATATAAAGTGAAAAATGGCTTCAGAGCATCTTTTACAAAAGTGAAAATTGATACAATCGCTTAATTATCCAAATTTTTAAAACAGAAAAATAACTCAAAATGGCTCATAAGAAAGGTGTCGGTAGCTCCAGAAACGGTAGAGAATCACACAGCAAAAGATTAGGTGTTAAATTATACGGTGGCCAGGAAGCTATCGCAGGAAACATCATCATCCGTCAACGTGGTACTAAATTCCACCCGGGTGAAGGCGTTGGTTTAGGTAAAGACCATACTATTTTCGCAGTAAGAGACGGAAAAGTATTATTCAAAAAAGGTTACAAAGAAAGAACGTTCGTTCATATTGCTGTTGCATAAGCAACTGACGATTAAATATAAATGCCATCCTTCCGGGTGGCATTTTTTTTAGAAAATATTGTCTTGAATTATTTCTTGGCCACTACACGAATCGTATGACCGCTTTCGGGGTCTACAATATCACCTACCTGTGTAACAGCTGTATAAGTATCTTCGGAAGAAATTGTGCGAACATCATCCGAACTGCTATATTGCGAGTTCGTGCTACGGCAACCCGTAACAAAAAACACCATAAGGAGGATAATTATGTTTCTAAGAGTATTAAAATTTCCCATAACTCTTAGTTTTGTATGCAAGTTACACCTAATGTGAACATAAGTCAAGAAGTATTTTGTTAAATTAGTAATATGAAAATAGAAATCTGGTGGATAGGTAAAACTTTCCAGGACTTTACTGAAAAAGGTTATACGGTATTTTTGAAACGGATTGAGAAATTCAACCCGATTGGCATTCTGGAATTTGCAGACATAAAAGGACAGGCGAATCCAAAGACGCTTAAGAATATGGAAGCCGAAAGGATACTGGTGAAATTGAAACCGGACGACTTTTTGATTTTGCTGGACGAGAAAGGTAAAACGTTTACGTCTGTTGAATTTGCAAATTTTATACAGCAGAAAGAAAACCAATCCATCAAAAAGCTGATCTTTTTGGTGGGCGGAGCCTATGGCTTTGATGAAAAAATATACGCCAGAGCCAATGCGCAAATCTCCTTATCCAGCATGACGTTTTCGCATCAATTGATTCGTTTGATTTTTATGGAGCAGCTATACCGTGCATATACGATAATGCATGGATTTCCGTATCATAATGAGTAAACGTCATTGCGAGGCACGAAGCAATCTATTGAAATTACAACTACGAATATTTACAATTAGAATGTATATTTGAGTAAAGGATGTTAATTCAGACATGTAACTAATTTATGTGTAATTTAATGAATAACTTATTAAAATATGGAATTGACACAGATTTAGCAGCAATAGCTATATCCAAGAATCTTAATCTATCGACCATAAAAAACACTTCACAGGAAAATCTAATTGAAAAATATGGTTTAAATGATGTCGAAGCTAAAAAATTAAAAATTGCAGTTCAACGAAAACCGATTGATGATGATATTGTACAATTATTATTAGAACGAAGTGCATTCACTTGTTGTGTATGTCAAGGGATTAAAAGCGACTCTTATATAATTCACCATATTGAACATTATAACGTTAGTCAAAATAATGAATATGAAAATCTTGCAGTATTATGTCCAAATGATCATGAATTAGCACATAGAGAAGGTGAAGCATTAGCAAATAAGATTACCCCGAAAAATATTCGTACAATAAAAAATAAATGGGAAAAATTTGTAGAAAGTAACGCTCTCAAAAAAGCAGCATTAGAGGGTGAAATTAATGATTTAGATTATGTTAATATAAATAGAATCTTAGAGCTAGCTATTCAGATTAATCAAGAAATACCACGAACAAAATACACAGCAAGATTAAAAGAGAATGGGCATTTATTGAATGATGGCACAATTAATCCAAAACTGTACCAAGAACATAATTTGAATCCGAATACACCTTTAAAATTTTTTGCCGAGTATGGCTCTGGTACTTTGACACAACATTTTTATGAGATTCTTCTCTCAACATTCCAAAAAATACAACTGCACGATTTAGATGACTTACTTAAGATATCTGAATTAAAAAAAGGTATCGTTGGTAAATATTGTTTTTATAATGGAGGTGTATATGGTAGAACATATAAAGGTAAAACTATAGATCAAAATTCTGAACCTACATTGATTCACTTTCGCAGAAAACCTTTTTTTGTAGAATGGAAAGTTGATCCAATGTATATTACTTCAACCACAGCATCATGGAGAATCGCTGAACGTCCAATTTATCTCATTTATGGAAAAGTATTGAACGTTACCGAAGAAATTACGGGAACCCAAAAAAAATTATTAATTGATATCAGACCTTACGCGTTTGGTAGTCCCCGAAATAGTAAAAATAGAACACCAATTATTCATTATCAAAATATTGATTTTAGTGATTATGAGTAAAATACTAACGATGGTTTGGCACTTTTAATATATTTTCTCTAATTCCCACCTTTATACGTTCTCCAGCTTCCTACAATTTTATTTTGACGGTATAAAAGAACATTGTTAAAGCACAGCATCCCATCTCCTTCCCAAGCGTGCGAAAACACAAAATCGCCTACGTTAAGCTTGTTGTCATCCGAACTGCTGCATATGCTTTGGTTCGGTAATAAATTTGCATAATTTTTACCTTCTTTATCCCAGAACGGATTTTTTTGCAAGCCTTTCGGTGCCACCAAATCTCCCGGCCAACCGCCGCCCAGCATAAAATAAGAAACCTGCAGGTTCGGATTCCACCAGTTCACAAGCGGTGAAAGATTTTCAGCATGCGGTAACTTAGCCGATGTCGTTTTCTTCAGTACCGGCGAGCATATAAACAAAGCAGGCTGATGTCCTAACTCTTCCAGTTCAGGAAATTCAGAAGGTGCCAGAAATCCGGAACCCATCGCAATCTCATTGACCGGTGTGTTACTTGTATAATCCCTATAATAAAAATAGGTTTTGCTGCCACCACTATTAAACGTTAGAGAACGGATGAACGAAGTATCGTATTGTTTTTTCAGTTCATCCACAAAGGCTCCATACGATTGCTGCACTTTTGCAAACGCCTTAGCTATTGACTTTTCCTTATTAATATAAAATGGAACAAAGGGAACATGCCCGTCGTAACCCATCAATCCGGTAAGTTGAAGATAAGCGCTGTTTGCTTTCAAGATTTGAACGGCTACAGTCAGTTGTTCGGGTGTATCAAAACCACCACGCTCCAGCCCGACATTTATTTCAAAAGAAATTTTCAATTTTGTATTTTGCTTTTTGGCGAAAGCGAGGTATTCATTCAGCCGTTCTTTCGTATCTACCAGCCAGTTGATGCCGTTCCAACCTTTGTTCACGGAAAGCCTTTCCACTGCTTCAACCGGCAAGGGTTTGCCCAAAAGAATATCAAGTGAATCGGCATTGCAGTTGTTGAGGATGTCGGCAATAAAGGGTTCGGAGAAAACCATGAGCCGGTTGGTGTTTGCTTTTAGCATCAGGTATTTCAATAAATCGAGCGAAGGAAGTGACTTTGCAACGAGACGTAATTTATACTTGTTTCCAAGTTTATTGCGGACAACTTCTACGTTATGATCCAGCCTGTCGAGGTCAATGATACCGGCACTTTCACCGGGATACGATGATTTCAGTGATGTATTCATCGCAGTAAAATAATCAGGGTAAGTGCATTTTACCTTATGAGGTTTTATGTACCACAGGTAAGCTGCAAGCAGTAACAGTATAATTAAAAGAATGGTTTTAATCTTTTTCAACCTTGCTGAATATTTATCTTTCAAAAAATCTTACAAACAAATATAATGAAAGATGAGTTAGCGGATTAAAAGATTATTACAATAAGCCTATCACTTGCTGCATATCCAGGTCATTCATACATTTAAAATGACCTTTAGGGCATTCGTACAATCCGTGTTTACTACATGGACGGCAGGATAAATTCGTATTTTCTATAATGACGGAATTGGCATTGTTGTTATACGGTGTGAAGCCTAAACGTTTCTCCGTTCCTCCCCAGATAGAAATGATGCGTTTATTAAATGCGGCTGCGATATGCATCATTCCGGTATCTGGTGTGATGATAAATTTGGCTCGTTTAATAACGGATGCTGACTGATTGATGTTGTAATTTCCGCAGGCGTTGTAAATCTTGAATTTATCTATCGCTTCTAATTGTGTCCCAAGATAAGCATCGTCCACACCTCCAATTAACATGATGGGGATGGTAATCTTCGTACATAACTCTTCCAGTTTCTCTTTTGGAATTTGTTTCGTAAAATGTTTCGCTCCTATTACGATTACACAAAACCCCGCAATATGCGTAAAGGGTAATTTCGCGGGGGTAATTTCATCTTTCTCCGGAATAAAATAATCCAGTCCTTTGCCGTCATTGATGACATTTAATTTTTGTACGGCTGTAAAATAACGATTTACTACATGATTGTTCAGTAAATTGATTTTGAACTTTGTGAGCAGAAAACGCTTAAAGCGTTGCTTATTGTATCGATACGTTTTTACTTTCAGAGTCGTTGATACCTGATGTGAACGGATATTGTCATGCAAATCAATTATCAAATCATAATGTTCTTTCACCAAAGCATCGGTAACTTCTGAAACATCGTTTTCAATGGCATAAATTTTTGACACATAAGGATTTGCTTCTATAATTTGTTTGAACGGATTTTTAGTCAGGTAATGTATTTCAGTATTCGCCAATTGGTTTTTTAAGCAACGTATCACAGGACTTGTGAGCACAATATCACCGATGGAAGAAAAACGGATAATCAGAATTTTCATAGTTACTTTTTAGTTCTTCAGTATAACGATTAAATGTATTTCTTTGCTTCGTTTAAGTATTCATTTACACCAAAAAGTACATTTTCTTTTACTTGTTCTAATGATAAAGTTTTCACAATCTTACCAGGCATACCCAACACCATACTACCATCCGGCACCACCATATTTTCTGTTACTAAGGCGTGTGCGCCTATGATACAGCCATTTCCGATTTTTGCACCATTCAGAATTGTAGCGCGCATTCCTATCAGGTTAAAATTTCCTATAGTTGCTCCGTGGATAATGGCGCCATGCCCAATCACATTGTCTTCACCAATAGTTACTGGCTTCCCGTGGTCTAAATGTATAATTACACCTTCCTGAATATTTGTTCGTTTACCAATAGTAATCTTATCAAAATCAGCACGTAATACAGCGCCATACCACACAGACACCTCATCGTGCAGTTCCACATTTCCTAAAACCCTCGCCGTATCTGCAATAAAAACGTTGTTATGTTTTATCACCTGTTGTTCCTGTACTTTTTGGTAACTACTCATAACATAAACATACAAAAAATTAATTTTTATGCATTAAAAATGGTAAAACAATATTATTAAAATCAAAAAAACAGGTCCTTTAAGATACCTTAAAAGACCTGCCGAACAATCAAAATAATATGGTTACAATGATTCACCATATTCTAACTTTCTACTCTAAACCTAATTCATGTTGTGTTTCATGTCTTGTTTTTGTGTTGGTGAAACTCATAAATATCTTATAGATGATTGGTAAAATCAAAAGCGTCAAAATTGTACTTGTCACCAATCCGCCAATTACAACAGTTGCCAGTGGTTTCTGCGTTTCAGAGCCGATACCGGTAGAGATAGCAGCAGGAAATAATCCGATTGCTGCCATCAATGCAGTCATCACTACAGGTCGTACACGAGAAATTACGCCCGCAAAAATGGCTTCATCCAATGGGATTTTCTTCTTCAGGTTTTCTTTAAAAACAGAAATTAAAATCACACCATTCTGTATACACACCCCGAAAAGGGCAATAAAACCTATGCCTGCGGAGATACTGAAATTCATCTGGCGTATATGTAATGCTAATATGCCGCCAATTAATGCAAACGGTACGTTCATAATGACCATGATGGCATCTTTAAAATTACCAAACGTAATAAACAAGATTAAAAAAATAACCAGTAAGCAAAGCGGCACCACATTCGCCAACGTTTTGGAAGCACGTTGCTGGTTTTCAAACTCGCCATTCCAGGTCATGGAATACCCTTTTGGCAAATGTACCTGCGCATCTACTTTTTGTTGCGCTTCCGCAATTGTGCTTCCTAAATCCCTGTCACGCACGGAGAATTTTACAGCGATATATCGCATGTTGTTGTCACGATAAATAAATGCGGGACCGGTTAACGTTTTAATCGTTGCAATTTGTCTCAATGGAATTTTGGCGCCATTCATCGTCGGAATCATAAGTCCTTCAATTTTATCCTGCGTGTCCCTGAATGATTTCTGATAACGTACCCGCACATCAAACTTGCGTTCATTTTCATATAACTGGGTAGCTGTTTTACCACCTAATGCCATTTCAATTACAGAGTTGGCATCTGCCGTATTAATACCGAAGATGGCCATTTTCTGCTGGTCAAGTTCTATACGGAATTCAGGTTGTCCTAAATTTCTAAGCACACCTAAATCTTCGCAGCCTTTTACGGTTTTTAAAATATTCAACACAGAATCTGCTTTATCATCCAGTGTCTGAAAATCAGTGCCGAAAATCTTTACCGCCAGTGCCGCGTTCACCCCGGCCACCGCTTCTTCTACGTTATCGCGGATGGGTTGTGAATAGTTGAATACAATACCGGGCAGCTTGCGCATCTGTGCATCCATATCGTCTACCAGCTTATCTTCTGTAATTTTTCTCGTCCATGTTTTTTTGGGTTTTAAATCTACCTGAATCTGCACATTATAAAATCCTTTCGGGTCTGTGCCATCATTTGTTCTTCCAACTTGTGAAAGCGTTTGTTTTACTTCCGGAAATTTGGATAATATCTGCTGCATTTTTACGCTGATGCTTTCTGCTTCCGGCAAGGATACACTCATGGGTAATTCTGCTTCCACCCACAAAGCACCTTCATCCAACTCCGGTAAAAATTCTGTTCCAAGAAATTTAAATGAAGCGAAACAAATTACCATAAACACTACAGCCGTTATCAAGCTTGCTTTTTTGTGTTTATACGTAAACGTGAAAACTTTTCTTATACCATTCTCAATAAACAATACTACAGGATTATGCTTTTCCCTTACATTCTTATTTAATAAAATACTAGCTAAGGCAGGAACCAGAGTTAAAGTAAGTATTAATGCGCCTAACAACGCGAAACCTAAAGTCCATGCTAATGGTGAAAACATTTTACCTTCCACTTTCTGGAAAGCAAAGATGGGCACGAGGCAGGTAAGGATAATTAATTTGGAAAAGAAAATTGCTTTACCTAAATCTGTTCCGGTATCTCTGAATATCTTGAGCTTGGCAGATTTGTTAAACTTTTCCATACCTAATTTCTTTGCCCGGTGATCGAGTACCACAAAAATACCTTCCACCATTACGACGGCCCCGTCGATAATAATACCAAAGTCAACCGCGCCCATAGACAATAAATTCGCCGTCATTCCTTTTATGCGCATACACATAAACGCAAACAGAAGCGATAACGGAATTACAATCGAAACCACCAATGTTGTGCGCCAGTCCGCCATAAATAAAAAGACAATACAGGTAACCAGTATGATGCCTTCAATCAAATTATGGATGACCGTTTCTGTACATAAATCCATTAAATTGGAACGGTCGTAAAAAGTGCTTATTTTGACGTCACTTGGTAAAATATTTTCGTTGAGGTCTTTTACCTTAGCTTCAATCTTTTCCAATACTTCGGATGGGTTTTCACCTTTACGCATTACAATTACCCCTTCAATCACATCGGGCTGGTCGAGGTTTTTACTTACCTGACCTAAACGAGGTTTACCCATTTCTGCTACACTTGCAACATTTTTTACCAATACCGGAACACCATTAATATTTGTAATAATAATGTTGTTGATGTCATCCACATTTTTCAATAAGCCGATACCACGCACCACATATGCCTGTCCATTTTTTTCAATGACATCGCCGCCAACATTCACATTGCTTTTTTCTACTGCATTATATACATCTATTGGGGAGAGATTATATTTTGCAATCTGGTTTGGGTCCACACTTATTTCATATGCTTTTTCTTCTCCGCCAAAACTATTTACATCTGCAACACCGGGAACAGATTTAAATGCTTTGTCCAATACCCATTCCTGGATAGTCGTTAAGTCGCGAATATTTTTTGTTTTGCTTTCCAATGTATAGCGGTACACTTCCCCTGTAGGTCCGTAAGGCGGCTGCACATCAGGCTTGACACCATCCGGCAAATCCGCTCCGGTTATCCTGCTCATTACCTGCTGGCGGGCAAACGCATCATCTACGTCGTCGTCAAAAATGATACGGATGTAACTTAGCCCGAAAGCGGAAGTAGTTCGGAGATTTGCTTTTTTCTGAACAGAATTCAACACGGTTTCCAATGGAATAGTTACAAATTTTTCCACCTCTTCCGCGCTTCGCCCGTTCCATTGCGCGATGATGATGATTTGGGTATTGGTAACATCCGGAAAAGTTTCAATAGGCGTATTTTTATAAGAAATGAATCCAATGACAGCCAACACTGCGGTCATGAAAAATATAAAATACCGGTTTCTCAACGAAAATGTGAGAATATTTTTAATTAGCTTATTCATATTTAGTATTTAATAGTGAGTAATCAGTAATCAGTATTTATCTCAACTTATTACTCTGATAAGGCATTAAACAATAATATTGCGTTCTTTGAAATCACAATTTCACCATCCGTTAAACCTCCGTTTAAATAAGTATAACTGGCAGTAGCTTTCATAATATTGATTTCTTTCACCGCTAACTCACATTTATTTTTATAGACTACTACGTAATTCTTTCCGTTTTGAAAGATGACAGCGTTAGACGGAATTTCCAATGCCTTTGTATCTTCCACATTTGAAATATTGATATTGGCAAACATATCCGGTTTTAAACTTAAATCAGGATTTGATAAGATAATTTTTGCGCGTAATGCCTTATTATTTGGATCTAATACCTGACTGATTTCATCTACCTTGCCATGATAGATTTTATCTCCGTAAGCAAGCGTGGTGATGCGTGCTTCGTATCCGGTTTTTACTTTCGGAATATCTGCTTCGAATATATTTGCCCATACCCACACATCTTTCAAATCTGAAATCGTAAATAAATTATTTGCCATATCACCGCGGATAAAACTTCCTGCTGTAACATTTTTCTCTACTATATATCCGCTTTGCGGTGCTTTAATGATAAAGGTTCCGCCCGAACTTGTATTGCCGCCGCCATTGATAGCGATGGTTTGTTTTACTTTTTCGTAAGCTGTCTGCGCTTTATCATAATTTTGTTTGGCAATGGTATATTCACGCTCACTGCTAATACCATTTTTGTATAGTGATTCAGCATTATCCAGCTCACGTTTTGCAATGGCTACATCAGAATAAGCACTGCTCATATCCGAATAATTTCCTGCAACATCCGCACTTTTCATTACCGCTAATGTTTGTCCCTGGGAAACAAAGTCGCCTAATGAAACTTTAACTTCTTCCACTTGCCCGCTTGAATTTGGAAAAACCTTCACCATCTTGTTTTCATCAAATGAAATTTGTCCGGACAAGGCAATTTCATTATTAATAGGTTTTAAGGCAACTGTATCGAAGGTTATTAGATTCATCATAGAATCACTGATGCAGACTTTGTTTTCTTTTTCCGTTGCTGTAGTTTCTTCTTTTTGTTTACAAGCACTGAACATGCTAAGGACAAAAAGTAATACGATACTATTTTTGATTGTTTTCATAAAATTCTTTTTTATTGTTTTGATTGTTCTTATTCTGTTTTAGTTTTCTATTACGTTTGTTCCGCAAGCATAATTTAGATCTTCAACTGATTTTCTTATGTCTCCAATCTGTTCAATAATTTTCTCTTTAGTTTCTTTGTAAGCATCCAGGAAATCAATAAATTCAATAAGATTGACTTGTTTCTGTCTATAGCTGTCTACCATCTTACCTAACAAATCATCATACTTTGTTTTAAAATCCTGTTGGCGAGAGTTTTCTAATTTATAGACGACCGACAATGTTTGTAGTGATTGGAAAATATCGTTTCTTATTTTTGCTTCCAGTACATCATTCTGTGCTTTCTGTTGTTGTATACCCAACTTGGCGATTTGTACATTTACCTGATTCCTGTTAAAAAGCGGCAGAGGTAGAGACATATTAAATCCGACATAGTTTTTATTATAGCTATTTGCTTTATCATATTCCAAACCTACCGTTAAATCAGGCACTGCGAGCGATTTTTGATAAGTAAGATTGTGTTGTTGCATCGTGGTTTGTAATTGAGCCGCTTTATAATCCGGTCTATTTCTTTTTGCAATCTCCACCAGCGAATCCAATACATAAGAAGATGCACTTATATTTGGAATAGTTTCAAAAACAGTAACAGGTAATAAGAAAGTATCGTCAGGTGATTGTAACAACTCATGCAGTTCTGCTTCAGCAGTTGTAAGCTGCTTTTCATTTTCCATGATATCCGATTTCAAATCATACTCCAGAGCTTTTATACGAATATTATCTTTAGCGGAAATATTCCCCATCTGGAGTTGTACATCCATTCCTGACAGTAAAGGTTGTACCGAAGACAATTCATATTCGTATAATTTTTTATCCTGCAACAATCCTGCAATGGCATAAAAATCATTATGCAATGTATAGCGCAAGCTATTCATCAAATCATAGAATTGTTGTTCTGTAATAGCTGCATTGTCTGTCAATACATTTTCTAACTTTTTACGTTGATTGCCAATCTTAAATAACTGAGACCACTGCACATCTATCTGTCCGCCGTTCACATCGTTTTTACTATGGTTGAACGGAATCTTGGTTCCGTCATAAATATTACTGGCTACAGTAAAATTCGGGTTGTCCCATAATTTCGCTTGTTTAATAGCCGCTTTATTTATATCGATATTATATTTTTCAGCTATCAGTGATAAGTTTTTTTGCAGGAATTGTTTTTCAGCATCCTGCAAGGTGATGTGCATGGTGTCATTTTGCGCATTAGCAGAAATGAATAAACACAGGCAATACATTACAATATAATACTTGATGATTCTCATACATTAAATGATTAAGTTTAGAAATAAGAATGAATGAATACATTACTATTCACAGCAATCCGGAAGATTGCAATGGAAAATTCAGAAGCTTGAAATTAAGCCTGTGGCGGAGGAGAATCTATTTCCTTAAAGAGTTGTGTGTGTAATCTCTTCATATAAGAAACATAATTGGACTTCGTTTCTATTTCATTATAAGGAAGAAATATATCCGGGGAGTTGGCATTTACAACAGAATACAATTTGAAAATTACAGAGGATGCCTGGTGTTTGGAAGTATTCTGGTTGTTTACTTTAATATTTACATGAAACACACTTTCCAGGAAACTTTCAAGATACGTGTTGTCTAAGTCAATATTTGCTGAGTTTTTAGCGCCCTCATTAAAATTATATACAGAAAAATCACACACCACATTTATGACCAGGCATAGCAAGATGGCTATCAGTACGTTTTTTCGTATAAGGTGTTTTATGCACATAGATACTCAACTGGTATAATGTCACAAAATTAAACTGCAATAGTTCACATATATGTTAACCATCGTTAAAATCCGGTGCATCCGTTTTAAAAAATCGTTAAAAACAATATGATGATTTTTGTATTTTTATCGCATGAAGAAGTTTTTTATTTTTTTTTATGTGCTGAATATTACTGCACTTGTATATTCTCAAGACACGATTATTAATACGGCTGGCCAGTCTGTTTACAATTTTGGGGGCACCCGTCCCTCTTTTGCGGAAGGTATTAAATTAGTGCCCAGTGGAAAAGCGCAGGTAGAACTCGGTGTTGCATATAATTATTTCAACCAAACCAATACACACGAAATCCATCATCCGGATTTTATGCTCAAATACGGTATCAGTAACTATTTTGAATTGCGCATCAACGGCGATGCCACGACTTACAAATCCGGCGATTACCACCAAACAGGTTTGCATCCTCTTTATATAGGTGTAAAATTAAAAATGATTGATGCAAAGAAATATGCACCCGGAAGTTCCTTCATCGGAGGCTTAAGTGTGAATTTTATTTCCACCAAAAATTTCAAAACAAAATATGTGGCGCCTTTCTTTAAGATAACAATGGAGCAATTCTTACCGAAGAATGTAGGATTAGTCTATAATTACGGTCTAGTCTGGAATGGCGAAGATGCAAAACCCACCTACAATTTTGCGGTTGCAACATCTTATACAAAGCTCTTAAAATCAACTGATACAAAAAGCCACCAGATCAAATACTTTTTTGAATTCTACGGTATTTATCCTCAGGGACAAAAAGTGGACCTTCGCGTAAACACAGGCTTTGCATATTTATTAAATAGGTTCCTGCAATTCGATTTTTCCGTTGGTGCAGGCATTTTAAAAAATTCTCCGCGGGTGATTACCAGTGCAGGATTAGTAGTTCGTTTTCCGCGAAAAGACAAAGTAAAAGAAAAGAAAAAGAGTTAATTATCTTTTGTGTTTTGGAAAGTCAAATGCTTTATGTTAAATTTAGGTATGAACCATAAGCTTATTTTAATCCTGAGTTTCGTACTCTTTGTTTCCTGTCATAAGGAACGGCAACCGTATCTCTCTGAGAAAAACATAAAAGTAATTGGTCCCGGAACCACCTATTACAACAATGAAGATTATAACCGCCTGTTGGAACTCACCGATACTTCCAGAATTTATACCATTACAGAGTTTAAATACTCGATGAATAACATTGCTATCATTGTCGGCAAATACCACGACAGGGCCGGTGCATTTCCAACTCTTTATAATGTAGTGACCAATGTAGCATATGAAACTTTGAGTAATACGCATACAGATTATGCGGAAATGGGAAAAGCTTTCATGAATGAATTTGGCAAACATTATATCCGCAACTTCCATAATTATTTACTGGGAAGAACAATTGAACCTGCATGGCAGAATTATTACCAGCGCGTTGCTGAAAATAAAAATACTATTTTGCATTTAGGGATGTCAGGCATCAACGCGCATATCACCTACGATATTCCATTTGTATTGGATAATATAGACGCAGTGCAGGATTTCTACCCTGATTTTAAAGTCTACACTGATTTCATCGCCTCTACGTATCCACAGGTAGCATTAGTTTTAAAAGACGAATACGGCGTACAACATGGAGATGAAGCTTTCAAATTATTTCAATTAGGAGAATGGATTGACGGTTACCAGGGAACTGGGTTTACTACGCATATGGTGATTGATATGCTGCGCAGTCAATCCTGGGACAGAGGATTAGCTTTACAGAACGGTCAAAAAACACTGCAGCAAATGCACGGCACCTGCATCACAGATTTTTACCAACGTGAGAATATCTTACAAGGTGCCGATGATGCCAAATTATTGTATTGAAGCATGTAATATTTTATACTAAAAAGAGACAAATTATAAATACAAAAACTACCAAATGAAAAAAATCAACCTTCTATTCATTATTATCTTCGCCATCTTATTTAACAGTTGTAACCAGAAAGGAAGCAGCGGTTCAGGCGATGCAGCTTTCCAGAAATTATCGGATGAATTCCTGAACGGATATTTAACCTGGCGTCCGCAAACGGGAACATACGTTGGCTTGCACGAATATGACGGAAAAATCACCGATTACAGCAAATCTTCATTAGATGCCGAACTAGCAAGGTTAAAAGATTTTGATAAGAAATTTGACGCGATAGATTCCGCATCCTTAAGCAAAAAAGCATATTACGACTGGCGAATGTTGCAATCTGCGGTGAAAAATGAAATATTCAGTTTTGAAGACTTACATGTATATAATACCAACCCGATGGTCTATGCGGGTGCTATAGATATCAGTATCTACATTAAACGTAACTTCGCTCCTATTGAACAGCAAATAAAATCCATTATTGCCATTGAAAACGAAGCGCCGAAATTATACGAAGCAGCAAAAGCCAACCTTTCAGATTCTTTATCGAAACCACATACACAATTAGCTATAGATATTGCCAAAGGTTCCGCTTCTTTTTTAGCAAACGATTTACTCGTTGCCTTAAAGGATGTAAAGGATACAGCTTTGATGAAAACTTTTACCGAAGCCAATAAAAAAGCGATCGATGCGATTAACGGTTATGCTACCTTTTTAGAAAAAGAAAAATTGCCGAAGACACACACGCATTATGGAATAGGTAAGGAAAACTATAGTAAAATGCTCTTGTATGGAGAAGGCATTACCATGACACCGGATGAAATTTTAGCGATTGGAATGAAACAGTTAAAGAAAGAACAGGATGCGTTTGATGCGGATGCAAAAATCATCAACCCGAATAAGAAACCGGTGGATGTTTATAATGATATGCAAAAAGAGCACCCTACGGCTGCTACTTTAATACCTGAAGCACGCAAACAGATTGAAGAAATCCGACAGTTCCTGATTGACAAAAAAGTGATCACTATACCCTCTGAAGTTCGTGTAAAAGTGGAAGAAACATTGCCGTATGCACGTTCTACCAGTACTGCTTCAATGGATACACCCGGCCCCTTCGAAACAAAAGCAACCGAAGCTTATTACTATATTACGCCTGTTGACCTGAAATGGCCTGCCGCACAGCAGGAAGACTGGCTGGCTCAGTTTAACAACTACTCCACAGATATTTTTTCTATTCATGAAGCATATCCGGGCCACTACACGCAGTTTTTACATTTGAATGCTTCCGATGCTTCTAAGGTGCAGAAAATATTTGGCAGCTATGCCTATATAGAAGGTTGGGCGCATTATACAGAACAGATGATGCTGGAAGCAGGTTTTAAACAGGATGGAGATTCTGTGAAAGCAGCTAAATACCGTATTGCACAATCAGGAGAAGCATTGCTGCGACTATGTCGTTTATGTGTTTCTATCAAAACACATTGTTACGGAATGACCGTGGATGAAGCCACGCAATTCTTTAAAGACAACTGGCACCAGGGAGAAAAATCTTCCCGGCAGGAAGCATTGCGCGGTACGTTTGACCCGGGTTATTTGTTTTACACATTGGGCAAATTACAAATTTTAAAACTGCGCGAAGATTACAAAAAACAGGAAGGCAGCAATTATACCTTACAGAAATTCAACGATGCGATGACAGACAACGGCATGCCGCCTATCCGAATGATGCGAGAGATTTTATTGAAGGATAAAAAGATTTGGGGGGAGATTTTGTAGAAAAGTTAAGATAAAACAATAGTGAAAGATATTAAACTAATAAAGTTATTTATTTCATGTCCTAGTGATATAATTGAAGAACAAGATTCTATTCAAACTGTCATCAATGATATTAATAAAACTTCCGGAAAACAAAATAATTACTATTTAGACTTACTAAATTGGAAAACAGATACCTATACTCAAATAGGCGAAGATGCTCAAGATGTAATTAATACACAAATAGATTCACAATATGATATTCTAATAGGTGTTTTGTGGCAGAAGATTGGAACTCCAACTAGTAGAGATAAGTCAGGAACAATTGAAGAAATAAACAGAGCAATAAAAAATGGTAAAGAGTTTTCAATATATTTTAAAACATTACCACCAGATAGTTTAAATAATATAAATATTAATGAGTTATCTAAAATTCAAGATTTCAAGAGTGAATTATCTAATAAAGGAGTTTTATATAAAGAATTCAACTCAATAAAAACTTTTGAATCACTATTTAGAATTCATCTAACTAATCTTATTATTGATAGAAAATTAAACACATCAATTGTTAATCCAACTGAATTAATAATTTTAAAAAACACCAGCAAATATGAGTCTATTGAGAATTTGATTGAGAAAATAGAAAAAAAAGATCAAATAATGCTTGACCTTGATATCTTTGAACTATTAGAAGAAAATACTTCAAACATAGATTCTCTTACTCAAACATTAGGCTTATTAACAAATTCACTTACTACTTTCTCAACCGATTTAACTAATAAGACGAATGAATTAACAAAAACAAAAAATATCAAAGACAATAAATTAAGGGAAAATAAAGTAAAAACGATTATTAAAAAATTAGTACAAATTTTAGAAAACCTGAATGTAAATATAAAAAATGAATTGGGTAATTTTTCTGACAATATAATATCAGTTGGTAATTCGTATTCAAAAGTAATGCTGTTTGCTTCAAGTTATGAAATTTCTGAAACTGAAGCTTTAAAGGATGCTCTAATTACATATAGAAATGCTTCAGTATCATCGATGGAGAGCGCAGCTGGCATGATAAATGAATTTTTAAAATGGCCCCCTATTAGTAATGACTTTAATAGAAAAAGAGCCGAAACTGAAATTGTTTTAAAAGATATGTTAAAAATAATGTTAGATGGAACAAAATTACTTGACGAAGCTATAGATATGGGTGCAAATAAATAAAATGAAAAATACTCTCCTAACCCTCGCATTTATTGCAATGATAAGCACCGGCTTTAGTCAGCAGAATTCTACCTGGTTTAACTGGGCGCCGCTCATGGGCGAATGGAAAGGCGAAGGCGATGGACAACCCGGCAAAGGCAGCGGTACGTTTTCATTTGCTATCGAACTGAATTCAAAAGTCATTGTAAGAAAAAGCCATTCCGTCTTTCCCGCTACTGCCAACAAACCTGAAACCACACACGATGACATGATGGTGATTTATTCAGAGAAAGGCAATCCATCCAGAGCCATCTATTTCGACAACGAAGGTCATACCTTTAATTATTCCGTCGTTTACACAGATAAAGCCATTGTACTTACCAGTGAAAAAGCACCCAACGCTCCTATTTTCCGCATAACATATACTTTAATAGATTACACAACAGTTAATACCAAATTTGAGATGTCGCAGGACGGCACCAATTTCATGACGTATGTGGAAGGGAAAAGCAAGAAGGTAAAATAGTTGTACACTGCATATAATCCCCATTCGCTTTAACTTTTTTACAAATCTTTTGTTACATTTATTTGGATTAACAAAACATGATTGATAAACAAAATTATAAAACATGGCAACAACAATGCATCCTTGCTTATGGTTTGACGGCAAGGCAAAAGAAGCGGCAGCCTTATACTGTTCTGTGATACCCAATTCTTCCATCACTACAGAAACACCTATGGTGGTGCAGTTTAGCCTGAACGGAAAAAAAATAATGGGATTGAACGGCGGCCCGATGTTTAAAATCAACCCTTCCATTTCCTTATCCGTAAGATGTTCTTTAGAAGAAACAGATAACATCTGGAATCAATTAATTGAAGGCGGAAAAGTGATGATAGCCATCGGCAAATATCCATGGAACGAACGCTATGGCTGGCTTGAAGATAAATTTGGAATGACCTGGCAGATTTCTGTGGCAGATAAAGCAGGCGATTTCAGCATCACTCCTTGCTTTTTATTTACGGATGAAAAGTTTGGCAAAGCGGAAAAAGCACTCAACTTTTATACATCTGTTTTTGAAAATTCTTCTACTGATATGCTGGTGCATTATCCCGATGCTGACCCAAATGCCGGAAAGGTGATGTTTGCCGCGTTCAATTTAAACGGATATAATCTGACCGTGATGGATGGCCCCGGTGAACATAAATATACCTTTAACGAAGCCGTTTCATTGGTGGTGGAATGTGATTCCCAACAGGAAATAGACTACTTCTGGGAAAAACTGATAGAAGGAGGCGGACAGGAAAGTATGTGCGGCTGGCTGTCAGATAAGTTCGGCGTTTCGTGGCAGATAGTCCCGAAAAATCTGGGAAGCCTGATGACTGATCCTGAAAAATCGGCAAAGGTCATGCAGGAAATTATGAAAATGAAAAAGCTGGATATAGCCACCTTAATGAATGCGTGAATTATGCAGTCGAAAGAAAACATCATACATTGCTATAATACCACAGCCAAAAATTACGCTGCGCAATTCATCGATGAATTGAGTAAAAAACATTTTGACAGAATGATTTTACAATCATTTGCTGCATCCGTTAAAGACAAAGGAAAACTGATTGACTTGGGCTGCGGTCCGGGCCAAACCACCCGTTTTTTATATGATTGCGGAGTAACAAATATCGTAGGCACCGACCTTTCTCATGAAATGATAACTGTTGCAGGAGAATTAAATCCTGCCATAAATTTTGAAACAGCAGATATGCTGCAACTGCACTATACGGATAAAACATTCGCCGCTGCTATTGCTTTTTATGCCATCGTACATTTCGAATATGAACAAATAGAAACTGCATTTAAAGAAATAAAAAGAGTATTACAGGATGAAGGACAATTCCTGTTTTCATTTCATATCGGAGACAATATCGTTCACCTGGATAATTTTTTAGACCATAACGTAAGTATAGATTTTCATTTTTTTGAAACAGAAAAAATTGTCGAGCTTTTAAAGCAAACTGGTTTTGAAATCATAGATGCTATTGAAAGGTTTCCATATGAAGGCGCGGAACATCCAAGTAAGCGTGCCTATATCTGGGTAAAGAAAAATAAAGAGTAAGAATTACAAAATCTCCTTCACTTTCTCGGGAGGCCTTGCCACCACCGCTTTGCTTCCGTTGATGGCAATCGGACGTTCAATTAAAATCGGATTCTCGTGCATCGCCTGTATCCATTGATCATCCGTCAAGGTTTTACCTTTATATTTTTCTGTATAAACTGGCTCTTTAGTCCGTATTAAATCATGCGGTTTCATCTTTAACTTTTTGAGAATCGCTTTTAATTCTTCTACTGTCGGAACATCTTTTAAATATTCCACTGTCTGGAATTTTTTACCGCTTTCTTCAAGGATGGAACAAGCGCCTCTGCTGTTCCCGCAACGATTGTTATGATAGATGGTAATCATATCCCAGTAAAATTAAATGGTGTAATTAACTTCAGTTCGTCGCGTACTTCCTGCGTAATGTGCAGTTCATCTATAAACGCATGAATTTCTTTCTCTCCTATTTTAGTATTAGTTCTCGTTAAATTTTTCAACGCTTCATAAGGTTTCTCATATCCTTCTCTGCGAAGCACCGTTTGAATGGCTTCTGCAACTACTATCCAGTTATCTTCTAAGTCTTGTTTTATTTTTACTTCATTCACCAGCAGTTTATCCAGTCCTTTAATAATGGAATCAATAGCAATCATCGTATGAGCTAAAGGCACACCAACATTTCTCAATACCGTAGAATCTGTTAAATCTCGTTGTAATCTTGAAATCGGTAATTTTTCCGCTAAATGATTAAACAGGGCATTTGCAATTCCTAAATTTCCTTCCGCATTTTCAAAATCAATCGGGTTCACTTTATGCGGCATCGCCGAACTTCCTATCTCTCCTTCTTTTATTTTCTGTTTGAAATAATCCATCGACACATACGTCCATATATCACGACACAAATCAATCAAAATGGTATTGATGCGTGCATAGTTATGAAACAAAGCCGCCAGGTTATCGTAATGCTCTATTTGAGTAGTGGTTTGCGAACGGTGCAAGCCTAATGTTCCTTTCACAAAATGATTTCCGAAATGCCTCCAGTCATGTTTTGGATACGCCACATGATGCGCATTGAAATTTCCGGTGGCACCGCCAAATTTTGCCGAATATGGTATATGTTCGAAATACGCATACTGCGCATACAGGCGTTCTGTGAAAACCTGCAGCTCTTTTCCAAGCCGTGTTGGTGAGGCTGGCTGACCATGTGTTTTTGCCAGCATCGGAATATCTTCGTACTCTTTTACCTTCTTCATAAGCGCATTATGCACCGCAAAAAAGGCATCCTTGTAAATTTCTTCAAAATATTCTTTCAACAATAACGGAATGGCCGTATTGTTAATATCCTGGGAAGTAAGCCCGAAATGAATGAATTCGCTCTTTGCCAAAATTGCTTCGTCCGTAATATTTTCCTTGATAAAATATTCCACCGCCTTCACATCGTGATTGGTGGTTTTTTCAATTTCCTTCACCCGAAGAGCATGCTCCAATGTAAAGTTCTTATACAACTTACGCAATTCATCTGCCTGATTATCAGACAAAGTTCCTATTTCACTTATCTCTTTCGACAACTCGATGAAATACTCCACTTCTACACGCACCCTGTGTTTTATCAGTGCAAATTCAGAAAAATAATTTTCAAGTTTGGCAACTTTTGTTCTGTATCGTCCGTCAATAGGTGAAATGGAGAGCAACGTATTCATGGGTACATTTTTACAAAAATAAGCATTTACGCATTAAAAGAATTTGATTTTTAGATAAGATATAGTGAACAAAATGGAAAATTTAGTTTTATTTGCGGGTTGAAGTGTAAAGTATTGAGTAATTAGTAGTTAGTAATTAGAGCTAATTTTTTATAAAAATTATCAAAAACTAAATTATTATTTGCATGCTCAGTACTAAATACGAATTACTAATTACTCTGTATTATGGCAAAAAACTTATTGATAGTAGAGTCACCGGCAAAGGCGAAAACGATTGAAAAAATCTTAGGCAAGGATTTTATGGTAAAGTCCTGCTACGGACATATCCGTGATTTAGCCAAAAAGGATGGAGTAGACATCAATAATAACTTTGCTCCTTCTTATATTATATCAGAAGACAAAGAACAAGTTGTAAGGGAATTGCAAAAGCTGGCGAAAACTGCTGAAGTCTGGCTGGCAACGGATGAGGACCGCGAAGGTGAAGCCATTTCGTGGCATTTATGCGAGGTGCTGAATCTCGACATGAATAAAACCAAACGCATCGTCTTCAATGAAATTACTGCACCGGCTATTCAGAAAGCAGTTGCCAATCCAAGATTGTTAGACCAGAATTTATTTTACGCGCAACAGGCTCGCCGTATTTTAGATAGAGTCGTAGGTTTTGAATTATCTCCTGTACTTTGGAAGAAACTGGGCAGAAGAACATTGTCTGCCGGTCGTGTACAATCGGTTGCAGTTAGATTAGTAGTAGAACGCGAACGTGAAATCAATACTTTCAATTCAGAATACTTTTATAAAGTAATTGCCTATTTTATCTCTGATGGTAAAGTATTCAAAGCAGAATTATCCGACAAAATAAAAGAAGAAAAAGACGCAGAGAAATTTCTGGAAGAAGTAAAAGATGCTATTTTCAATGTAGCAGACATACAGGTGAAGCCCACACAAAAAGGCCCGGCTGCACCCTTCACTACTTCCACTTTACAACAGGAAGCATCGCGTAAACTGGGTTTCTCCGTTTCCCGCACCATGTCGGTAGCACAGAAACTGTATGAGTATGGTAAGATTACCTACATGAGAACCGACTCTCCAAACTTATCGGAAGAAGCATTAGGTTCTATTCAATCTTATATTAACAAGGAGTTCGGAAAAGAATATTCCAACCGTAAACAATATGCCTCCAAAAATTCCAGTGCACAGGAAGCGCATGAAGGTATCCGCCCGACGTATATCGAAAATATGAACGAAGGCACTAACCGTGACGAAGAACGTTTGTACGACCTGATCTGGAAGCGCACCATTGCTTCACAAATGAGTAATGCACGTTTAGAAAAAACGGTAGCGAAGATTGATATTTCTACGCGTAAAGAAAAATTTATTGCGGAAGGTGAAGTAATGAAGTTTGATGGTTTTTTGAAAGTATATATAGAAGGTACGGATGATGAAGACCAGGAAGAAAGCGGCATGCTGCCGGCTTTAGCGGTTGGACAAAAACTATCGTATAAAAATATAGAAGCGCGTCAACGTTTTACACAACCACCGGCACGTTTTACGGAAGCCAGCTTAATCAAAAAACTGGAAGAGTTAGGCATCGGTCGTCCTTCTACTTATGCGCCTACTATTTCTACGATACAAAACCGTGAGTATGTAATAAAAGGAGAAGCGGAAGGAAAGCCACGCGCCTACCAGAAACTGGATTTGTCTTCGAATAAAGAAATCACCAAAGAAACCTTATCGGAAAATACCGGTTCTTTAAAAGGAAAATTAATTCCTACAGATATTGGCAATTTAGTGACGGATTATTTGATGGATAATTTCACGCGTGTAATGGATTATTCTTTTACCGCAGAAATGGAAAAAGATTTTGATGAAATTGCTGAAGGCCATAAAAACTGGTCTAAAATATTGAAGCAGTTCTACGGTCCGTTCCACAAAGAAATAGAAGCCTCCGAAGAAAGCACCACGTATGTAACAGGCGAACGTATTTTAGGCACCGACCCGGAAACCGGCAGGCAAGTATCTGTACGTTTGGGAAGATTTGGACCTATGATACAATTGGGTGTGCAGGACGAAGAAGAAAAACTGCGTTACGCAAAACTAAAATCCTCGCAAAGCATTGAAACCATTACGTTTGAAGAGGCGATGGAATTATTCAAACTGCCTTTGGTATTGGGAACCTACGAAGGTCAGGAAGTAGCTGTAAACATTGGCCGTTTCGGACCATACGTAAAACACGGCGAAGCGTTTATCTCTTTACCAAAAGGCGAAGAACCGACAGACGTTACGTTGGAACGTGCGATTGAAGTCATCAAAGGCAAGCAGGTAGAAGATGCACCGATTGCGTTTTACGATGGCAAACCGATTACCAAAGGAAAAGGCCGTTTCGGTCCGTTTATAAAATGGGATGGCTTGTTCATCAACATTCCGGCGCGCTATAAATTCGATACCATCAATGAAGCGGAATGTGCTGATTTGATTGAAAAGAAAATAGAGAAAGAAGGAAATCGTTTCATCTTAAATTTCCCGGAAGAAAAAATCTCTGTAGAAAATGCACGCTGGGGTCCTATCGTTAAATTCAATAAGAAGATTTTAAAACTCACCGGAAAGAAATACACGCCGGAAGAAGCTGCCTTGCTGACACTGGATGAAGTGAAAGCGATGATTGAAACGCAGGTGCCGAATGCCTTCGCTAAAAAAGAGAAGAAAGCCGCTCCTAAAAAAGCAGCAGCAAAGAAAGCACCGGCAAAAAAGGCAGCCGCAAAGAAGAAATAGTATTCTCATTGTCTGAACTATGATTTATATGATAGCGATGATTATCATGATAAGTCATTGCATCGCATACTCGCTTTGCGCTCCCCTCTTGAGAGGGGATTAAGGGGTGTGTCCATAAACCCATTCAGCACATTTGTTGAGAAAAATCAACTCTTTTCTCGTTTTATTGTTTAAAATTTATCCTTATAATTGTATACAGATTATGCAGCAGGTATCAGAAAAAGAATTTAAAGCACTCATCACTTTGTTAGACGACAACGACAACGAAGTGTACTCGCATGTAACGGATAAATTATTTTCCTTAGGTGTGGAAGGCATTCCTTTGCTGGAGTCTGCGTGGGAGACTTCGGAAAACCAGCTGATACAAACGCGCCTCGAAGACCTGATAAATAAGATTCAATTCTCGAATGTAAAAGACAGGTTGATTAAATGGATTGACAAAGGCGGCGAAGATTTGCTCGAAGGTGCTTTGCTGATTTCTAAATTCCAGTATCCTGAAATTGATGAGTTTAAGATTACCCAAAAAGTAGAAACCATCTCTAAAAATATCTGGATAGAATTAAATCCTGCCTTGTCGCCGCTTGAAGAAGCGCACGTGGTGAACCATGTATTTTTTCAGTTGCACGGTTTCTTCGGGCAACAAACACAACAACTCGATGCCGACTTAGGCTACCTCAATAATTTACTCGATACCAAAAAAGGAAACTCCTTAAGTTTGAGTATTCTGTATCTGATACTCGCGCAGAAAAACGAACTGCCCATTTACGGCGTCAACCTGCCTTACCATTTTATCATGGCGTACAGCCGCAAGCATTTAACGGAAGAGGAACTGGCCGCCAACGACCAGGAAAAAAGCGTGATGTTTTATATTAATCCGCTGAATAAAGGAATCGCATTTTCCAGAAGCGAGATTACGCATTACCTGGAGCAGATGAAAGTAAAAACACATCCCAAGTTTTTCTCGCCCTGCAATAATATGGAAATCATCAAAACACTTATCTACAACCAACTCTCCTGCTACGACCAAAACGGCAATGCAGACAAAGCCCACCAGCTCAAAGAACTCTTCGATTTATTTATGGGCGATGAGGATATTACGCTAGAGAGTGATGAGGAGGAGTAAATAATTTTTACCCATTTTTTTGACAAAAAAATATTATTTTTAAAATGAAATTAATATGGATACTAAAAGATATTTAGAAGAAGACTTCAATGATTTCATAAAGGAACTTATTGACAATAAAAGACTTAATGATTCTAAAGAAGAAGGGATAGCAAAACTTGTTGTTGATAAGGGATTTGATTCATTAACTGAAAAACAAAAATTTGTGTTTGAAGAATCTATTAGCCACTATATTTATGATGAATGCTCAAGGTGTGGTGAAGATATACCTTGGTGTGAGATGTCTGCAGCAGAAGATAATGGGGAACAATGTAGTTGGTGTCAGCAATTAGGCAGAGACGATGACGAATGATAACAAATAACTTTCCTTCATTGATATAATCCACTAATTACTGAATCATCTACCTTTAGACTTATTTTGTTGTTGTTTTTATTAAATGTATATTTGATATATGGATGTCATTACATCAAAATCAGTGAATATATAATTAGTTAGCACAACTTTATGACTCAATTAGAAATTGAAATTGAATACAATAATAAAAAACCTCTCTTTGAGAGGGCAATTGAAAATTTCCAACAAGCTATTATCCTATTTTTGAAAGAAAAAAAAATTCCATTTTTAAATGTAAGTGGTCGAGTTAAAGACATTATATCATTTATTGAGAAAACTGAAAGAAAACAATATTCTAATCCTTTTATAGATAACGAAGACTTTTGTGGGGTTAGAATAATTGTATACTATCCTAATGATATACATGAGGTTCAGAAAATAATTGAAAAAGAGTTTGATTTACAAAATTCAATTGACAAAGCTGAAGAATTACAAATAAATGAGTTTGGGTATCGTTCTAATCATTCTATTGTTAAGATAAAGAATGAATGGCTTTCAACACCAAATTATAGAGGTTTAGAGGATATCAAAGTTGAGATTCAAGTTAGAACAATTCTAATGCACGCGTGGGCAGAAATTGAGCATAAATTAGCTTATAAAGCTAAAGAACAAATTCCTAAAGAATTACAACGTCAACTGTTCCGACTTAGTGCAAAATTTGAAGAATCAGATGAACAGTTTCAATCGTTAAAAGAAGGAATTGAAAAATATCGAAATGAAATTAAAGAAAATGTAAAAGATAAAGGTCAATCAAAAAAAGAGATTCAATTAAACTTAGATAGCTTATCAGCTCTTCTTGATTTTTATCTACCTCAATATCCATATAATCAAAGAGCTATTAATTCTGTACTAAATGATTTCATTCAAAATAATATCTCATTTGCAAAAGCTGAAGAACTCTTGAAAAATATTAAACCCTATGCATCTCAAATAAATAAAGAAGTTTTTCCAAATAAAGATTTAAGATTAACTCAAGGAACAATTCTATCCTATGCTCGAGATATATATTTAGGTTATAATCCAAAATCTGAATACACTGAATCCAGAAAAAGAATTGTGGAAAAATTCAAACAAAAAATAAACGGCATTAGTTAAAATTGTTTTCCAGCCCTTCGCCCGATATTTCCCCGCCCTTGACATTAGATATTAACTGTCAACCACCAAACGAAATGAAGCCGGAAACAATTTTACGGCATGTCATTCGGCAGGTGAAAACACACTCTCGCCTTTGTTGGAGTTCTTCTCCAACAAACCACTATCCGTAATAGTTGTTGGTGACACTTAACTTCGCTAATGCTACGTTAAGCTAAACACCAACAATGGCATCAGGTGAAACGTAGATATTTCGAGATTGCTTCGCTACGCAGCAACGATGTATCATAAAAACAAAAAAGGTAAGCATTACTGCTTACCTAAGGACATTCGAAAATAAGAAAAACTATTCGTCAATTATTTGGAGCCTTTTCTGACTACCGTAGCGGGGTCAAACACTGTTGTTTGTTTAGCTGCTAAAGACATACCGCATTTCGGGCATTTACCGCCGCTCTTAAACATTTCACCGGCATCCATAGGGCAGGTATAAACGGTTTCATCCTGATGTTTATTCGTGATTTTCGCATACACATATTCGTTGTGGTTCACTTCTTTCAAATGAAAAGTAAGGGAAAGTTTAGTAAAACTGCTGATATCTTTATTCAGTAAAAAAGCGTTATTACCAAAAGCTGTAAAGGTAAGGCCTTCCGCCGCATCCGATTTTCCGCTCACTGTAATATTCTTGTTAGAAAACGGCGCATCAGATGCATCGGTCAGGAAAATATAATATTTGCTGTCCATCTTCATCAGCTTCACCTGCACATCAGCAAGTTTAGAAGCGGAATTTTGTGTAAACGCCAATAAGCCTGTTACTGCAAAAATTAATAGGATTAATGATGCGGGAATTCTTTTCATATGGCAAATTTTAATACTATGATTTAATAGTGTAAAGTTGCATCATGATTATGCCAATTAATATGATGCGCGTTAGCTGTAAATATGATTAGTATCATATCCTGAAACCATCCCCAAGTATGGGACAGAATGATGTGTCGCTTGAGAAACAGGAAGTTTTTAATGATAAGAAGAGCTGGCTAAATCATGCAAATCTACCCGCCGTGGTTCGTGTCCCACGAAACATAAATATTGTTTTGGTTCGTGGGACACGAACCATGGCAGCAGCAATCAGTGAAATCCTTTAATCAGCTTAATCAGCGGTTCAGACAAAAACATTACTCACCCAAACTCCAGTTCTGGTTGATATAAGAAATAGCGTGATGATGCGTTAAATCGAACTGCACAGGCACTATGGAAACATAGCCGTTATCCAGCGCCCAGATGTCGGTATCTTCGCCCTGGTCGTGGCTCACAAACTTTCCGGTAAGCCAGTAATAGTTTTTACCGTTCGGGTCGCGGCGCTCGTCAAACTCCTCTTCCCATTTTGCATTGCCCTGTCGGCAAATCTTCATGCCTTTTATTTCATTTAACGGCAGCTTCGGGAAATTCACATTCAGTAAAGCATCTTTCGTCAGGCCATTGTTCAGCATATTGCGCACAATCTTTTCTATATATACCTGTGCCGGAGTAAAATCCGCATCAAAAGAAAAATCAAGCAAGGAAAAACCAATCGCAGGAATGCCGTCAATAGCCGCTTCCATCGCCGCGGACATGGTTCCTGAATAAATCACATTGATAGACGCATTAGAGCCGTGGTTGATACCGGAAACGCATAAGTCGGGCTTGCGGTGCAGAATCTTGTCAATCGCAATCTTCACGCAATCTACCGGCGTACCTGAACACTGGTACGAAGGAATTCCCAGATCGTGAAACACATCTACCTTCTGCAGGCGAAGCGGATCGTGAATGGTAATGGCGTGTCCCATACCCGATTGCGGGCTGTCGGGCGCCACTACGGTCACGTCGCCGAATTTCACCATCACTTCCACCAGCGCACGTATGCCCGGTGAAATAATTCCATCATCATTCGTAACTAATATAACTGGTCTGCTCATAGGGCAAAGGTAGTGAAATTAGTAGTGAGTACTAAGTAATCTGCATCGGGATTTTAGGTATTTTTTATGCCTGCTGATAAAATTCATTCATTTTTTAGGTAGATTTGAAGACATGAACGCAAACGTAAAAAATATATTAATTGGTGTTTTAATTTTCATCGTTGCCCTGCTCAGCGTTAAATTGTTTATCAGTGATATTTTCTCTAAAAAAGATAATTCTACAGTCGACAGTACCGTGGTGGTACAGCGCATACAGAAAGTGATGAAGCTGGTAACGGTAGAAGGCAATTATACCGAGCTGATGAAATACAACGATTTTGATTACGTGGATTTTCCCGGCTTCCGCAAAGATGCGCTGGTACGGGTAAACGCGAAAGTATCTGTTGGCTATAATTTAGAGCACATGAAAATCTCGACCAACGAAAAAGATAAAACAATTGTGATTTCGCAAATGCCGAAACCGGAAATCCTTTCGGTGGATACGGATATCAAATTTGAAAACCTGAGCAGCGGTTTGTTTACGGATTTCAGCGAAGCGGAATTATCCAAATTAAATGCATTAGCAAAAGAAAAGATAAAACAGAAAGCATTGAGCGCCGAACTGGTGAAACAAGCCGAAGAACAGAAAAATGACATATTCGACCTGATGTTTTACATGGCAAAAGAAAATGGCTTTAAAATTGTAGTGGAAGGAACTGAATTGAAACCGATTTCGATGAATGATAAATAATGAATGTTGAATGATAAATAAATTCTAATTACTAAGTACTAACTACTCTTTTTGGAACAAGCGATATATATAACAATAGGAATCATTTTACTGGTCATAGGACTGGTGAGTTGTGTGCTGCCACCACTGCCGGGGCCACCGATTGCGTATGTGTCTTTACTCATCGCCTATTTCGGCTTGCAAGAAACCAACGATATACCGCTCTGGCTGCTGATTACGTACGCGGCAATTATCGTCATCATTTTAATTGTCGATTATTTTATTCCGGTCTGGAGTACGAAAAAGTTTGGCGGAACGAAGGCAGGAATACGTGGATGTTTCATCGGTATCGTAGTAGGAATTATACTCGCGCCCTTTGGCGGCATTTCCATTATTGTATGCCCGTTCTTAGGTGCCATGATTGGTGAACTGATTGCAGGACAGGAATTAGATATCGCGTTAAAATCAGGCATCGGTTCTTTTGTGGGGTTTCTGTTAACAAGCGGTATCAAAATAATTTTAGTGCTGATGATATCTTATCATTTTTTCAGAGCCGTATTCTTCAGGCATTAATTAGCCACCAAGTAATTATGAGCAGATTTGAAAATTTATATTTGGTTCGGTTGTTCAGGCAAAATAAAGGATTGTTTGGGCTAGTTCTACTGTTCATATTTTTTCAGCAATATTTTTATGTAAAAGACAACAGCACATTTCCATGGTTTATATGGAGCATGTATTCGCATGATGAATACCTGCCTGCAACGGTAACACAGACAGAAGTATTTGTAGACGGGGAAAGACTGGACATTTCATCCATTCCTATCTGGCAGGAAGCTACGGTAATGCATACGTTTAATAAATACATGCAGCTAAAGAACAATAATTTTATGGATCCACTGGATGCAGTTGTAAAAAAAAGAACAGCAAGTTTACCTTCGGGTTTGCAAAGCTATATCTGCCAACAGGTGGAGAACAACGCCAATGCAGAAAAATATCCGGCCTGGTTAAAGCAGTATGTGGAAAATACCATTATAAAACATCCTGTCGGTCAAATTGAATTCAGGGAAGTTAACTATTTATATGCTGACTATTCCTTTAAAAAAACGGATAGCTCAAATACCCTTTTAAAAATCGGCCATTGATAAAATACATCAGACATATTTCTCTGGACCAGTATGCAAAAACGGTATTTTTATACTTTTTATTTTTGTATGGTTTCAGGATTAAAAGTCATACCCTGCTGGTGAGTACGTTTAATCAGCCGGTCAAGGATCCCGGAACCGATTATACATTCTGGCTGGCGCATGTTTTGCAATTTCCTGATTATATTATTGCTCATTACTGGTTGTGCTGGCTAATAGATGTTGGTGTGGTAGTACTAATCATCTGTTGTATCTTTGCAAAGAAAAAAAGATACCATTTTGCCATAGGCTTATTTATCCTGTTTTTTATTCAACGTATAACGGTAGAAACATTTTCTTGCTCTCATACAAAAAGTATCAGTTGTTTATTCATTGCCTTGTTTCCTTTTTGTTTTAAGAAAGAAGAAAATGCGAATCTGATGATTGAATTCGGCAGGTATTTTTTAATCTATATTTTATTGATTTCTGCTTATCATAAATTTCATTACGGTGCCCTGGGGAATACACATAATTTTTCAAATGTATTAGTCAACCAGCATGTAGATCTGGCCACGCTGAATCCCGCACATATAAGTTATAAAATAGCCTCCTTTTTAATCAGGCATCCGCTGTATGCAGATATTTCATTTTATCTTCTGGTTATAACGCAACTAAGTTTTGCTATAGGAATCTTTACAAAAAAATACGACCATATATTATTTATGCTGTTATTTGGTTTTGCCGTTACAAGCTATCTAGTGATGCGTATTTACAATTTTGACATTACGGTTTTAGGACTATCTTTACTCTACTTTTCTGCCAAACACAAACACCGGAATTATGAAAAATAAACTACTTTTTATTTTATCGGGAATTATAGTAACAGTTGCTGCGCAAACGGCTGGGAAAAAACCATTTCCTTTCCAGGGAAACTTCACCCTGAATTATGAAATAAAAAAAGCAGGAGTTGCAGCACCCACAAAAGGGAATATTATTGGTGCATTCAATGGGTCTGATGCAGCGTTCATTCCTTCGTTTGCAAGTACCCTGCAGGATATTACAGCGGCAAAGCTACTGGTAAACACCAACTTTGGCGAGATGACGATGCTGACGACAACCAAGTCCAATAAAAAAACAGGGTTGCTCATGCAAATACCAAAAGCGGTTATAGAAAAGAATGTAAAGCCTCCTGTAATAACGAAAACTACGTTAACAAAAACCATTCAGACATTCCCCTGCCAGAAAATTATTATGACGCTCAGCGATTCTACGAAAGTGGAAGCATGGATAAGCAGCGCCATCGTTTTGCCGGTAAGTGATGCGATACACTTTACCAACCTGGGTTTTAAAAATAAATCTCCGCTGATAAATGTAAATATAAATAGTCTCAACGCCACTCCTTTAGAAACGGTCATTACCTATAAGAACGGCGATATAATTACGATTACCGCAACAGATATTAAAAAGGTAAAACCGGCGTCTGCTTTCTTCAGTTCGGATGGCTTCGATATAATGGATGTGCGTGGCCTGCAGATGAGGTAACTTAGGAGTCAGTAATCGGGAACAAGAGTGGCTTATGTCTTATGCCTCTTGTCTCTTATCTCTTATCTCTTTTTATAACTTCTTTAACATTAAGAAAACTCAACTTGGGAAGTTTAATTGTATTTTTGAATTAAGCTATTAAATTCATAACCATGCCAGTATTAGATTTCGATAAATTTAAGGAGGACTTCAGTCTGCATAATCACCGCATCCGGGTGTTTACACAACCATTTTTCGGTACGCTGATTATTGCGGCAGGCTTATTTGTGTTGTATAAGCTGAATCAATACGTGGACCCCTGGGTAACATGGCGGCAAGCATTAGGTAACGCGACGCATTTCTGTGAAATGAACCGCTTTGACCAGTTGATCGTACAGCCGTCCAATACCTGGTCGAACTTAGGTTATATCATCATTGGTCTGATGTTTATCAGCATCGCAAAAAACGACCATAAATACGAACACCGCAAAAATGTAAATAACCTGCTGGCCAAGTTTCCCGGATTTTCTTATTTGATAGGATTCTCCGCATTGTATATGGGATTCGGAAGTTTTATGTACCATGCCACACTTACGTTCTTCTTCCAGAAATTAGACCAGACAGGTATGTACTTTTTATTCGTATCCTTCCTGGCCTATGTATTGTTTAAATTGTTTCCTCAGATAAAGTTTCGCGGCAAAATGTATGTCTCTAATAAATTTTTTATTGTTAGTGCCATTATCGTTCAATTACTCTTTTTCTTTTTCTTGTGGAAATTGCCCATTAACATTTTATTTCCTTCTCTTACATTAGCCTTCTTTGCAGTAAATTTTATTTTGATTACAAAAATAAGAAATTCAGAATCTGTGATCAGTCTGTTAAAGGCATCTGCCATTACACTTTTAATTGCTTTTTCTATCTGGGTACTGGATATCACCAATAAATTATGCTCTCCTACCAGCATTTTCCAGGGACATGCACTGTGGCACTTGTTAAATACCGTAAGTATCTTTTTGGCTTATTTGTATTACAGAAGTGAAACATTCCTGACTCCCGAAG